>JANHAO010009954.1:0-18006 GCA_026873985.1 Saraca asoca
GGCTTAATTATTAAAGTTAGTTAGACTAATTTAATAACTTAAGCCCAAAAGCCTTTCTACATTTTCTATTAGACTAGGACTCTCAATTGGGCTAGGACTAGGACTTTTAGTTGGACTGGGCCTAGGTTTTGTCAGCATTAAACCCTAGAGTTATAAATATAATGTATAGGATTAGTGAGGCAACTATACAACACAAAGAAGAAAAAATGTTTTCTTTGTGAAAAACAATTTTGAGAGTTTCTTGAAAAATGGAGAGAGTCATCTTCTAGCAGAGAGGCAATGAGAGAGGCGATTCCATCCAGTAGATCGGAGTTTTGTCTTGCTCCTATGTGGAAACTGTAGAGACATAGTTTTCATTTCTGTGTTGGTGATTTCTTTATCCAGCCACAGCACACAATCCAGCCACAACATCTCATCCTGCAGTAGCATCAAGGAGATGAGATCTGGGTTGCTGTATTTAACCGTAACATTACATCCAGCCACAGCATCAAAGGGACGGATTTTGGTGTTGCTGATCTTGCATCAAATTGTTGATCTATGTTACTGCATTCTGCATAAACGCAACATAATAAGGTAATTTTCTGTACTAACTGATTTATATTTTGTACATGGATCTTTGGTAGGTTTCAAATTTTTAAAATTTTTGCTGTGCTTACTGCACGAAACCCAGCAGTAGCGACTTCACAGGTGCAGGCTCCCACTTCATAGCCTAAGGTAGTTAAGGCAGTCAAGGTCCAATCTCCATCTGAGCCCCTTGCTAAGAAGTAAAGAATGGATAAGGGGAAGGAAGTTATTATTGCTGTCGAATAGGTGATACCTGAGGTGAAGACTGAAGGGCAACCGACAGCCTTGGCCCAAAAACTAAGGAGTACTTTGACTTCCTCAAGGAATATGTGAATTTGATCCTGGGGACTAGCACCAAAACACTAGAGTCAAAAATATCTGGTGAAGGTTTGATGGGCTATATAACTTGTCACGGTCTATTAGTAAGTTAAGTCCTTTTAACTTTATTACTTTTACCTCTATGTTAGCTAACTTATCTATTTTTATCAGAGTGCGCTGGGGGTAATAAAGCTGAGGAGTGAGCTTTTGGCTTTGGTGGAGAACAAAGAGAAACTCGAGGGTGACCTGGCTGCTATAACCATTGAGGTGTTGGAGTTGAGGAACAAAATGCAAATACTTGAGACTCAACTGAGAGACGCCAAGGTCACTAAGAAGGAAGCTAAGGAAGCTCTATCTCCCGAGGTGGCAAACCATGAAGCCATCACATCCAGACTTACCTCAAATCTTGATAAAGCAGTTGAAGAGTTATTAATAACAAAGGTTGAACTCCATGAGATAAAGCAAGGAGTTTAGGCCTCTAAAAAGGTGATTAAAAATGAGCTTGCTTTGGCAAAAGAAGAGACCACTCGAGCTAAGGAGGAGAGCACTGTGCTAGTCACAAAAGTAAAATAAGATACTACTATGAGCTTCTTGAACACCTTATGGTAGGACCACTCGGAGATGGATTTCTCCTTTTTTGGTGGGGATGTTCATGAGGCCATCAAGGGTTTTGAGGAGGCTATGAAGGGCACTTCTTCCAATAAGGGTGCAGAGTCTGCAGGTGGAGTTCTTCCAACTCAAGGTGCGATTCAAAGAGAGAGCAACTTGTAGGTTATGGAAGCCACTAATGATCAAATCATGGATGGCCTGCTTGCCCCATATGTCAATTTTCTAGTCCTCTGGGGTTTAGCTTCTAAGAGCCAACCTTTCTCTGGGGCTATGATAGCTATAGGCTTATTTTGATCTTATATTTTTTAGCCTTCATGTGTATACTTATCTCGTTGAGCAAGGTTTTTAATGAATTTATCATAATTTTCTAGCTTTTTCAAGCATGCCGAGTTGGATGTTTAGTGGATTACAGATGATAACATGTAAGTATGAATGAGTTCCTACAAACCATGACATAATAAACATTAGTAAAAATGAATGCCTAGTAGGTTGATAGACCTCAACTAGCAAACCATGACTTCATCATTATCGAAATGAGTGCCCAGGTAGGTCGCATGAGAGCTGCACCTCAGCTAGCATGAGTTGAATGCCTAGGTAGGGCATGAGAGCTATGCCTCAGCTAGCATGCCATGACAATGTTTATTTGTCAAGCAAGACAATGTATATTTGTTAGATTGACCATGACAAGGTATATTCATTAAGCAAGATAATCCATATTCATCAGGTTAACCATAATAATGTACATTTGTCAGGTTATCCATGATAATGTATATTCGTCAAGTCGAATACTTGGTAGGTCATGCCATGACTTCGTCAAGTTGAATGCCTTTTCCAAATTAAAAAGGCGAGAGCTCGCTTCTGGATTAGAATGGAGATTATTTGCTTCCAGATTAGAAGGATGAGAGCTTGCTTCTAGTATAACATTGTCAAATATTTATTTAGAAATTAGTGAACACAGATATAAAGAAATAATATTACAAGATTAAAGGGGTGAGCTAGTATTTATTGAAAATATGGGTGTAAATGTCCAACATTTCAAGCTCGTGGAACTCCAGCTCCATATTTGTTAAATGATAAGCTTCATTTCCCAAGTTCTTTAGTACTTCTTGACGCTATGGTAGGGGCGGCGGAAGTGCCTACCACAGGGAGAATTGGTTTCTACTGCTATTTTTGTGACCTTTCAACTGGTCAGTTGGATTATCTGAACTCTTGGTGGTTCTTCCTCTAACCATCCCAATCGGGCAGGAAATTAACCAAAAAGTTAACCAAAATGCAGTTTAGGCCCTTCCTCTGGTGCTAAAATGTTGACGTGTGAATTCAGTCAACCCAAGTTCAGTAACCCTAAACTGCAAACTGATAGTGTGAAAAGGGTGAGAAAGGAGAAAGATTAAGAATAGGGAGACACCAAAAGTTTTTAATGTGGTTTAGTCGAGTGCAATGCCTACATCCACGGTTATTGTATTTTCTCTGTCTATTTTGGTAGAGTTTCTTGTATTTGTTGGGTGTTTGATCTCTATATTTTTGCACAGTTATTATCTTTATGGGTTCTTTCTCTATTTTTTGAGTATCTATTTCTCTCTGGCGATCCTCTTAATCTAAAATTGGTTCTATCCTCCCTTGTACAATAATTTTAACCCCTATTTATAATTTCAACCCCTATTTATAGTTGTTGGGGTGTGCAATCTTTACATATTTCAAAAAAGAAAAAATAATAAATTAATTGTAAGTTAATTTCTATAAGTTGACGCCTGTAAGTGGATTCATACAAGTTAGTCCCTCCTCGGGTTTAACCACAGTGAACGAGCTTCGATCCGCAGGTTAGACCTTAATGTGTCTTAATCTGAGAGCTAGACCTACTAACCCTTGACTAGTGATTTAAGCTTGCATTTGGTGACTTGATGCCTTGTTTCAGTAACCTCAATCTCAGTTGAGCTAGGCCTTTATTAGTTGGGCATGTCCATTAGGTTTTTACTAGCCCATTTATATGGTTCCAAAAATACCCACAACATTGGTCCCTCTTCGAGTTTAACCACAAGGAGCTTTGATCCGTGGGTTGGACCTCAATATGTCTCAATTTGAGAGCAAGACCTAATGACCTAAGGTTGCTACTAACCCATGACTAATGATTTGAGCTCATATTTGACGACCTGATGCCTTGCTTCAATGACTTCAATCCCAATTAAGTTGAGCCTGTCCATTGGGCTTTTACCAATCCATTTGCATGGTTCCAAAAATATCCATAACATATCCAAAATACTTAAATGATCACTTAATCCAAATTCAAGCACATTATTTTATTTAGGCAAAATGCAAAAAAAAATATTTTCAATTTTTGTAGTGGTTATATTTTACTCCTATGGACTTTAAAAATTTGTAATGAAAATATTAAATTATATAAAATTTTGAAATTAACATTCATCGTCCATTTAATTAGCTATTTTATTTAATTAAATATCTTGTTCATCAACTTTTTGAACAAAAATTATAAAATTATTATATGTTAGTTTACCATTTTATTGTTTCACATATAATTCAGAATTCATTTTCATGTATTTGAATAACTTTTTATATACCTAATTTAATTTTTATTAAATATGTAAGTAGAAATTATGTATGAAAAATTAATGTGATTAAAAAAATCCATTGATATTGTTGTACTTATTTAAAATGTTAATAAAAAAAAATTATGTAATTAAATTAAATAGTTGATTAAGTGAATTATAACTGTTAATTATAAGATTTTATATGATTCAAGGCTTCAATTCCAAGATTTTAAAGTTGGTGGAGACAAATTCAACCATTCCAAAATTGAAGTGGTTTTTTTTTTAACATTTTCCTCTTTTATTTATTTAATAATGAATCTTTCCTTTTAGGTTAAATTACTCTACTGGTTCTTATAATTTCATGTAATTTCTAATTAGGTCTTTATGCTTTGAAAGTTTAGAATTAGATTCTTATTTTTAGGATAAATTACTCTCACTTCCCTAAACATTTGACTAAAATACACTCCCTTCCCCCTTACTTTTCAAAATTAGTCCAAACCTCCCTTGCTAAACAACAAAATTGCATGGCATTAATGTTAATTCCAAGTTGACTATATTGTCCCTTTCTTAGAATTGATGCAAAATTAGATTAACATAAAAAAAGCCCTATTCTCCACCATAACCATTGTATCTCTTCCTCAAAATAGCTGTCTAGCTACTTTTCTCCTCCATCTTTCTCACTATCTTTTTCTCCATTCACTACACACCTCCACAATAAACCACTAATGGAGCCCTTTGATTATGTAAGAAATACTAGATTCTTGCATAATATAAAATAAGAAAAATAATCATAAAAGAAATAATCAAAGTAGGTTATTGGGATATTGCCATAGGAATATGATAAATAACTCAGTAAGATTTCCTCGGGGATAGAATTTCTTCTTAATTCTTATAAGGTGCAAACATTCTCGTAGCTCACTAACATTCTCCATTAGTCATGAACTTTCTCTAAAGGTTACGACCTTTTCCAGAAGTTATAAACTTTCTTCAGAGATGTGAAGTGTCTCTTCTTCAATGAAAGCCAACAAAAATATTGGAAATAATATGAATATAAAGAATTTTTTACAAATGATTTTAGCCAAGCAATATTTTTATGTGTCTCACTCGGAGGACTAATTGAGGTACTTATAAGAGGGTCCAAGACCCATAGCCTTAAATGTAAGAATACCACTGACATAGTAACCTATATTCCATTGGTCAACTCTTATCCACATTCAAGCACTAAATTCATTATTCATCCACTAAAAAAATTCATTTTAGCATTAAAAACACTCATCCAGAATTTCACATTAAGTGAATACAATAATGTCTTATGCATTTCTCTATTAAGTGAATTAAAATTCTTCTAAAAGTAAATAATTTAATATTTGAAACTATTAAAATTCTTACAATTTCTCACTTGGTTTCAAAGTATAAAATAATTTTTATGAGGTCATGATAATAAGTATTATCTGAAATATTTTGGTATAAATTTTATATAGTTAACCTGAGGCTATATAAAATATATACCATCCAATTTGAAACTAAAATTGAATATTGGATTGGTTCACCATTCATATCATACTTAAAATCTGGCAACTCAGGTAAAGCTGTATTCTAATTGGAGTATTAGCCAATATGGAAATATGCCCCAAAACATTTCATAAGCCTAAACAATTTGAGATCCAATCCTCCCTCTATATCAAGGCCCTCTCCTATTTATGTGCAAGTATATACATGATAGAGAAGCTAATTCCAAGACATAATCATGAGCTTAAAGCCATCACAAAACAAACTCAATGGAAAAAAAAAATCAATTCATTTATTTCATATTCAAAATTTGGTATCCCAAAGGAGTTAAGTTTTAAATATAATTATACCAAGAGCCGTAGTAGTTGGATCTGCTAAGTTATTTTATGGATGAAATCTTCTTCGTAATAACTTCTTGCTTTTCTATAATGTCTTGAATGCAATGATATTACCTTTAATATCTTTTGCCTTAGAGTGACCGATAAAATCCTTCACAATTGTAACAACTAAAGAATTGTCATAAATGATCATTGAGCCACCTTAAACATTATATTACTTGAAGACTTAATTTCAAAGACACTCAGCTTCCCTGAAAGTTATATTTATATCCATATATTTAGTCTTCATTGTGGATTGAGCTACAAAATCATGTTTATTATTTTTCTAGGATTTTACACCTCAACCATAACATAAATACAAATCTAGAAATTGACCTTCATGTATCCACACAACCTTATAATCAAAATCTAAATAATTAATCTATTGTAATTGATTAGTTTAATAAGTCAAAACGTATGACATAGTAAGCTTCAAAGAATGAGATACTTATTTTACCTTTCCTAGTGACTTTTTCTAGGACTAGATTGAAAATAGCTAATAATTCACATACATAGGTAATATTAAGCTAAGTGCACATTAAAGCACACACAAAACTTTTTCAACCAAAATCATGTGGAAATAAAGCTTCATTAAGCCTATCTTGAGAAGTAACAAAATAGTCCTTTATAACTTCTTTGACAAGTCATAAGGAATATTACCATCATAATAATAATCCATCTTAAACCAATACAAAATAGTATTTATATATTTTTCTAAGACAAAATGAGTCTCTTTTGTGCCATCTCCATGATAATTTTGATATTAAGAATATTTGAGATTATATTAAGATCTTTCATATCATACATATGAAAAAAAAAACTTTTTTTATCTCAATTAGAAAACACACATCCCTACATGCCAAAATAATATTATTTACGTATAGAATCAAAATAGCAATCTTAGCTCCCACTGTTTTCATATATATATTCAATAATCATAATTTTAAACAAAACCATATGCTTCAGTAATTTCCATAGGATATAAGATTCTATTGTTTAGAGCCTAATTTAGGATATAAATTAAGCACTATTTGACTTTCCTCATAGCCTTTCGATAACTTTTTCTCTATATTTAACTAGCTCATAAGAAATTAGAAACTCTAACTCATAATTTCCTCAAGAATGATCTCTTTCTAAGAATTTTATCAAAATGTTCTTCTTTACATTTCACATTTATGCTTTCAATGATTTTCTTATCTATTGGATTGTATAACCTATGCCATTTTAATTACTTTGGATAACAAATAAACAAAAACCTTTTTGGCTTAGCTACAAGTTTATCATTACTAGGACTGGGTATAATAGAACGAGCAACACAATCCCAAGCTTTTATATAATTCAACTTGGATTACTTACTAATTCAAAGTTTATAATAAGTTTTATTTATAAACTTAGAAAGAACTTTATTTGGAATATGAAATAGTAGCAAGAAGAACTCATCCAAAAAGTAGTAGAAAAGTTGGCAGGAGCATACCATTTTCAACAAGGTCTTGTTATGGCTTTTAACAACTTCATTCTATTCAAGTATATGTAGCATACTAAGTAGATGAACATTATCATTCTTTTTATAAAATTATCAAACACATCAAATTAATATTCACTGCCTCTTAAAAAAATCTTAATTCTTTCTTCAATGGTATTTACTACTTCTAACTTGAATTGCTTAAAAAACTACATTACTTCACTCATTTTTTATAAAAGATAAGACTTCTTAGATATAGAAAAATTATCAATAAATCTTATAAAACAAGAATGACCATTTCTAGTATAAACACTCACATAACCGTAAATATCCAAATGGATTATATCAAAAAATATATTCACTTTTATTAGCCTTTGAGGGGAATGGAAACTTAGTCATTTCTTCTAAATTACCTTCACCAATTATAAATTCCCTTTTCTCCTCATTTTTTACAAACTATCCTTAATTAATATAGTTACTAATATGACAAAAACAAAGATGATAAAGATAAACTTCATTAGATTAGATATTAGAAAATTTACTCACGACATTTCTTTGTAAATTAACTTGATATATTTTAAAGTTTCTAAACCTTTTCAATACAACTTCATCTCTTTTCAATCATGACGAACTTTTATCTCCAAAGAAAATTCAAATTTCTCTAAACAACTAATGATTATTTCTTTTCTTATGAATGGGACATAAAGACAATATTCCAAGGAAGAGACTTTATTATATTTCAACTTTAAATCTTAAGTTCTAAGTCCTTCAAAGGAGTTTTATCATCATCAACTTTAACTCTTAAGTTCTTAGGGCCCTAATTTGGTTTTATAAACCTGATTACATATTTCTGAATAAAATTATGAAAATTGCAAACTCTGTACAGATGGATAATTACTACTTTATTGCTACTAGAGGAAGTCAAGGTGGTTTGGCCATATTTTGGAAGTTTAATTTTGAGGTAATACAAGGAACATATTGTTTAATTTATTATTGTGTGAAATATGAGAGTCCGATCTCACAATGGTTTCTTACTAATGTATATGGTTATTTTTATTATAGTGATAAGAATAAATTATAGGATCAATTGTATGAATTACAAGCTGTTACAGCTAATCTATGGCTAATTCTGGGTGATTTCAATGCTTTACAAAATTCTCATGATAAATATGGAGAAAATGATATACGAAATTCAAATAATGTTGCATTTATGGGTTTTATGGACTATAAAGGGGGAATAACACTAGATTACTATGGCAATGATCACTTGTTAGATAATGGAAGAATTGGGCCTTAAATGATTGGAGAAAGATTAGACTGAGTAGTATGTAATGATTTGTAGATAATTTCTTTTCCTAAAGCTACTACTATCCATATTCCTTATAGTATTTCAGATTACTTTGCTATTTCAATGGATTCTACCAATGATAAAGATTTAAGATCTAGACCTTTTCAGTGTATTTCTGCTTGGTTAAGAGATAAGTCATGTAAAGAGGTTATTGTGGATACTTGGAACACTAGAATCTAGAATTTTAACGCTTTTCAACTTACAAATAAGCAAAAAAATTATTCAAAAGGGCTTAAAGATATGAAATCATAATCATTTTTACTACTACCATGCCAATTTGAACGCTTTAACAAATGCACTTTAGGAAATAACTTTGAGAGACCCTTTTAGGAAAAACTGATTGCTGGAGAAGCATATTTGTTAGAATATTGATTAACAACTCACTTGTTAGAAAAAAAAATGGCATCAAAAGTTTAGAAAACTATGGGTTCAAGATAGGGTAAATTTCATCATTATCAGCTGTTATCAAGAGGTTTTGAAATCATATTATAGAAATAAAACTTCCATCTAGGCAGTTTTTGAAAGGTTATACCCAGTTAGAAGATTACTTTATATCTAGCTTCCAAAAATAATTTTCTAATTCTCAAAATGATTTTCTGGTGTATTTGAAAGGTTTGATTCATCCTATAATCATTGAAAAAGATAATGTTGGAATGTGTGAAATTTTATCATTTGAAGAAATCTGGAACACACTGATGTCAATGCCAAATCTTAAAACTCTTAGTTCAAATGGGTTTATGGTTATATTTATAAGAAGGTTTAGGAGACAGTGGACTTAAAGGTAGTGGATACAGTTTAGAGTTTTTTTTTTTTTTTTGAATAGGTTACATTTTAAAAGAACTAGATTCCACTTTCATTGTTTTGGTTCCAAAAAAGTGAATTCAAGTTAAGTAGTCTGTGCAATTTGGTGTATAAATTAATATAAAAAATTTTAGCCAATAGAATGAGAAAATATGTTAAACACTTTAATTTCTCTAGTTCAATTAGCTTTTGTTTTAGGTTAGTGGATTACAAAAAATGAATTGCTTGCATAGGATATTTTTCATTCTTTTTCATAAAAGAAAGGCTTCAGGGGTCTAATAAGAATTAAATTAGATATGCAAAAGGCATAAGCTAAAGATGAATGGGACTTTGTTTTGTATATCTTGGAATTATATAGTTTGAATCCAAGATTTGTAAGATAGATTGAATGAAATAGTGTATCATAATAATATCTCTTAGGAATTACTAAATAGTAGTCCTTCAAGAAAATTCTATCCCTAATATGGCCTTTGATAAGATGATTCGTTATCTCTGTATTTGCTTATCTTATTCAAAGTTTCTTTCTAGGTTGTTACTTAAAGGAGAGGAAGAAAAAAAGATTCATGGTATGAGACTATCTAAAAATGGACCACCAACCTCACACTTGATGTTTGAAGATGATATAATGATTCTAATTAAAGTAAATATGATAGAGATTAAGCATTTATGGGAGAATCTTGTAAATATGAATTATGTTATGGAAAAAATATAAATAGTTAAAAATTAAGAGTATATTTCTTTTAGGGTCTTCTCAGGATAATCGAAAGGTGTTTAGTGGAGTTCATGCAAATTGATCATCTTTGCCCAGAGGCAAAGTATCTTAGAATTCCTATGTTTCTTTTATAAACAAAGTCTAAGGATTTCAATACTTAATTGACAAGTTTCCAAGTTCATTTATCCGGTTAGAGGAAGAATATGCTATCTTAAGCTGGAGGTTTGTGATGATCTCTTTAGTTTTTCAGCAAATACTAGTGTATATAATGTCTACTCTGAAAGTTCTCATGGAGGTGTGTTCTAAATTAGATTCTATATGTCAAAGGTTTTGGTGTAGGGTGACGGATAATAAGCAACACTATTTTTGCCTAAAGGCAAGGTAAATATGTTAAGAATTTGGATATTCTAAACTTGGATAAGGTCACAAGCTTTTGAGCATAACAAGGTGTTCAAGTAGGTAAACCGTTAATTAGGCAAGGCACATATTGGATTGTGGGTTTGGAGAATCAATTTAGGCACTTAAAGATGACTGACTTCCTATAATTGAAGGTTTCATTCCAAAGCTTAAAGAAAGAACACTTATTTGCAAAGATTTAAAAGTTATGGATTTAATATAGTCAAACCAAATGTTAAGGAATGAAGGCCTAATCCATAACCTATTTTCAAATGATGATGAAAATCATGTTTTATAGTTATACTTATCAATAAGGAATAATGACTATTTAATCTAGGCTCTTAATACATTATGTCATTTTACAAGCAAATCAGTATATAAGTCTATCATTTTAGTTGATAGTCAATTAAGAATCACAAGCCATACTATAGCATATACAGCCAACAAGATGTGGTCTTAACTTTGGAATTTAAACTTGCATAAGAGGTATCAAATAATCTTATGGATGATAGCAAGTGGCATGTTACCTACCAAAACACTGATTAACAATTTAGCTGGCTCTAGCAACATATTGTGTTAGGCATGAGCCCAAGCTTCGAAGACTAAGCTATATCTTCAAGGGTATGAAATTACTTAGTACTTATGGTTCTGATTTTGTGGTTTCAATGTGGCTGGTTTGAATGCTGAATTGGTGATTGATTTTTTGTCTTAATTGATTGAAGGAGATTGCAACTTGTACCCATGCTTAAGCCTAGTTCTCCAGTAAGAAACAATTGCATTTATGGTGACTACATTCAAACCTCTATGAGATTTCCAGAACTTTTTCATCCATGATGGATGCCTGATGAACTTTGCCCAAATTGAGAACATATGTTGATGGATTGAAAAAGACATGAGAGAAGATTTCGTTAAGCCAAACACTGAAAAAAGGGAAAAAAAAACACTCGGTTGGGTTTGGGTTTGGGTTTTAAGGGTATCAATTGGATATTTGGCCTAAAATTGGAATAGATGGATCTCACCTCCTTATAACACTATAAAATTTAATGTAGATGCAACCTAGCTAAGGGGTAAAGCTTCAGTGGTTGTTTTATCCTAAAATGTTAAAGGAGAAGTTTTGGGCCTATAGTATGATAATTATGAGTGTCCATTTTCTATCACAAATAAGCTTATAGCAACACAAAAAGCCTTCATGATTTCCAACAATTTTTTAGGCCTTAAAATCTAGGTGGAAAGTGATTATAAAATTGCAGTAGAAGCTCTTTTGGGTATTTCAAAATGCTCGCGGAGGATGATTTCAATCTTTGAATCCGTTAAAAATCTTATTTCCTTTGAGAATAATGTTGAACTATTGTGGTGTCCTAAAAACTGTAATAAACATGCTTATGAAGTAGCAAAATGGGTAGCTTAAGTTATTAGGAATGGCATAAGCCATTTGTCTAAGATTCTTCCTAACATAGATTTTTTTGTATTTCATAACTTTTTCTCTATTGAGGATGAATAAAATCTTTGTTTATTAGCAAAAAAATAAAAAATAAATCAAAAAATTATAATCCCACTTTTTTTTCAAAATTTTATTGCCATATTATAAAAATAAGATATCGTTAAAAAATGTTTTGAAATGTATATTTTAATCAAAAATAATTTGTTAGAAAAACCATCTAAGCAATAAGTAAATTAATTGATTACTTGAAAGAGTTGTAATATAAATATATTATTTTATTATTTTTATTTTTATTTTCATATTACAGAATAATAATTAAATATAATATTTTTGGGAATGTATATTTTCATTATAAACAATTCATTAACAAAATCATCTAAATTTAAATATAGTAAAAAGACAATAAACTTAAGGGCTATTTGGTTCAAATTGGAGAAAGGGAAATGAATCAACAAAAGAAAATAGGGAGAAAGGAAAGAAATAACCCTTAATTACCCAGTTTGTTTGGTTTAAGCAAGAAAGGAAATCAAACCATTAAAAACACCATTATCAATGGTCAAGATGCTAACATCAAATGTACCACCACTAAGATCATAAAATAGAATGTTATTCTTTCCTCCCTTCTTGTCAAGTCCATAGGCTATAGTAGCTGCAGTAGATTCATTGATAATCCTAATCATATTAAGATTGGTAAAATCGATAATGAATTCCTTCACTGGTAGCCAGAAAGTGGGAAAAGTCTATCACTAGTGAGGTCACCAAAAAGTCTGTTACTGTTGGCCAACTATGAGTGGTGGAAAAATGGAAGTATAGGGATGTGTGGGTGAGGGTTAAAGTTTGGTGGATATATGTTAAGATCCAAAGCCCAATAAAAAGTTTGGAGATTGGGGGAAATTATCCTAAACTAATTCATGATAAACCTATGAAGGGAAAATGAGGAAAAGGAATGATTTTTTTTAACCAAATATACACAAAAGGAATAAAGACCCTTCATTTCCTTTTCCCTCTCTAATCAC
Organism: Saraca asoca; assembly: GCA_026873985.1. NCBI lineage: Eukaryota > Viridiplantae > Streptophyta > Magnoliopsida > Fabales > Fabaceae > Saraca > Saraca asoca. The sequence continues at coordinate 13,097 of JANHAO010009954.1, forward strand.
CCCCAACTAAACAATCTTTTAGAGTAAAAGCCCATTTGGATGAGCTTAAAAAAAGTATTTTTTATGTAATACTTCAAAAAAAAGCACTAAGCCTAAAAAAAAAGTACTTTTTGTTGCTTTTGCTTTTTTTTAAAGTTCATCCAAACACATAAAAAATACTTTATTTTACAATAAAAAAATAGCTTTTTTTTTTGAAAAAAAAAGCCCATCCAAATGGGCCTTAAATTATTTTGTCCTTCCTTGTGCTTTGCTTGAAATATGCATCCATCCCTTATAGTTTAAAAACCTACACATTAGTCCATTCAACAGAAAATTGCTCGAAATATTCTTTTAAAGATTCTATGATTATTTTAGTTTTAATTTTTCATTAATTTACAATTTTAAAAAATGTCTAAAACACCTATAAACTTTTCTTCTTCCTTTATTTTTCTTAAATTTCCTCTATTATTCCCAAGCTAATAATCAAGGTTGTATGAGACAAATAAAAGAAATAACCATTTCTCCAATTTGCACATTGGTTGTAATAGGTTGTGCTCAAATATTCTACTCCCTTCGTTTGGCATGGGATAGAAATGATCTTCCATCAGAAACAATGAATCAAACGAAATATGTCTACTAATTCTTCTAAATCAATTCACATATGGGTCTTCCCTCTCCCTTGAATCAAGTCCTTTTGGGTATATAGTGATTATACTTTAGCTTCTCCATGCTTCTCAATTTTGAATGGTCTGATTTCATGGTGAAGAAGAAAAGGGTGGGTGTGACGAACATCCATATTCCTTTATTTGTGAAGAGGATAATGGGCTTTTGGTCTTTGTTAGCTCTAGCACTATGGATGGGAAGAAAATGGAATCTTTAGTGAAGATTTTTTTACTTCAATTTTATGTTTGTTAAAACAAAATATCTATATTATCCTTTGGAAGGTTGAATTCAAAAGAAATGAAACCAAGTAAAAAAAAAAAGTAGGCATGAGCTCAAATAGATAAGTTTCACTCTTACGGATGATAATATAAAGAAAAGTTCATTACCTTGCCATTGTTGACCTGCCAAGATGCTTTCCAACAACAATGGCATTTTATAACATTATTTTAACTATTTGTAAAAGAGTATTTTAAATGAAACTATTTGTCAATTTAGACTTAAATGTAATGATATTTTTTTTTATTATTTTAAGAGAGATTTGTATAGATTTTTAAACTAGAATGGAGGGTTGTGTATTTCAAGCAAAGTACAAGGGAGGATAGAGTAATTTACTCTAAAACTAGAAAAAACTTGAAATAATCATATGAAAATTTCATAAGCTGAGAGCATTTGATTTAAGTAGCATTCAATATCCCTCGAAGGCTTTTCCTTTCTTTACATCTCCATTTCGATCTTGGTTCTATGTGTGTGGGTTTAATGGCTTAGCTACTCCCACTGTTACAAAAAAAATAAAAAATAAAAATAGTTTATCAATAATTTAATCTAAATCAAATCTAGATAAATATAGTTAAAAGGAACAATTTAGAATAGTGAAAGAATTTTATTTATACCATAAAAATTAAAAGTTAAAATAATCAACCAAAAAAACTAACTATAAAGTAAAGTCTATAAAACTAATTTCATGGAAATAAAAATTATTTTTCACATTAAATAATTTCCAAAGATACATAGAAATATGAATTATGGATATTTTAAATAATTAATATTTCTTATCAAGAAAAATATATGAATTATAAAATTTTTAATATAAAATTCATCTATATTATTGGACATGAATTAGAACTATTTACTTTTAATAATTATGCATGGACAAATTAAAATATTATCAGACTTAGGGGATTCTATTCAACTCTATTAATCTTTCATAAGTTGTACTATCCCAATTTTAACACCAATGCTATGACATTTTAGATTGTTGATGCGTGCATTATAACTGGCCTTTTCAATTTCTTTAGTCACTTTTTGGTTCTTAAGCTCTCTTTTATTGAATTTATAGAACTCTAACATATTAGAAGCGACTCTATAAATTGTAAAGCCCCAATGGAACACATATAATATGAGCATAAAATAATTAGGCAATATATAATGATGGGCTAATTAGTTTTCTAAAGTTGTTACTATATCAACCATTGTATACTAAAAAGAATATAATTGACAGATGTATAAGAACAACACTTTCCTAGCAGCTAATCCAAATATGTATGGAATAAAAAATCAAAGAAAAATACCTTTATTCATGTAAAGCTCTAATAGAGTAAATGTTCACACTCAAAGAATAACATTATTCCTAAAACTAATTCTTTCCCATGGATACTCCATGAAATTTCTTTATCTCCTGGTCTAAAAACTCATTTAAGCTCTTGATTCATTTTTTGAAACTATAAAAATGAAAAAAATGAACATTTTATTAATTAAAATTTTGATAGGACTAATGGTTAAACACAACCTTACAACTTGAGTTACTGACTACACAAGTAGCAGGTTTAACTGCATCTATGGTGGATATATTTCAGGTTGCTACTTCATCGAGGATGTGTGTGTGTGTGTGTGTGTGTGTTAGGAAATAGAGATAGAATATATAACTAATAATTCATTGAATTATTTAGTTAGACTATAATACTAGAGATAAATTATAAATTTAGATAAATTAGTAAGTTTTTGAGTTTTATTAGGACTCTATCTCTTATATAAACTCTATATAAATAGAAGAGTAGGGTTAAGTCTTTCAATGAATTCAACAATCTTATTTATTTAATTATAAATGTTCTCTTCAAACTTTCTAGCGCTTCTCCAATTTTTCCCTAACACAAACCCTAATTATTTTTTTAACATGGTATTAGAGCAGTATCATCCACCTTAAGACTTTTTGGGTTATATTATTTCCGGCAATCTTAAAAAGATTAAACTGCTAAATGTAGAATTTAGGTTTTTTTTTTATTTTTTTTATTATTGAGTTATTTGATTTTGTAAAAAAAAAAAGGAAAAAAATTTAGTTGCCATAGATTTTTAGGTTTATTTATTTTTCATTGTTATTGTTAATTGCGTTTTAATGAAAGAAAAGAATGAAGAAAAAATAAGAGAGCAAAAAAAAAATTCCTATATTAGAAGTTGGGTTTCTTTGTTATTGTCAATTAAGTTTCTAGTAAAAAAAATTAGAAAAATACATGAGAGAAGAATGTCTCTACAACAAGGTAATTGTTGCAACTACTGAACATTAGACACTCCAAGTCCAGTGAAATTCATTTAGGCAAACAACCACAGGAGAAAGGTGGTTAGTTCTAGACGGTGCGTGAAATACACAGGATAGTTTTATGGTAGCCCATGAACACCACACGTAGAAGAATGTGGCGGGCATGATAACACATAAGGCAGTTTCTGGTGATGTACTTCTGGCAAAAGCATCTTCGGTACTTTCTGAGTCTTCCTATATGTAATTGAGCTTTAGTCACATAATTTTGGTCTTGTGGAGATTTGCCTTCCTTGGACATGCTTGTGGTGTATTTTCCCACTGCTTGAGATAGTTTTAGTGGTTCTTTTATGTCGTTGGCTGATTTGACCTAGTTTGAAACATGGTTTTAGTGATTTGGAGCTTGATTATGCTGTTTTGTGGATTGATGAAACTTCTATTTAGATGTTTGTTATGTTTTAGTTGATTTTGTTGATTGCTAGTGATGTTTGGCAAATACTAGAATCTGAACCAGATTAATTTGCTATTCTAGTGGTATGGGAGCAATTTTTGCTCCAATTTTGATTATTTCTTTTTGCTTATTACATTTATTCTTTAGTCCACTGAAGTCAACTTTTGGGTTGGTGGAGATAGACTTTGTGGGATGCTACAAGAAGTAGCTTTTCTAGCAATGTTCCAGTAGCAATGGTTTTAGTGTCGAAAAGGTGTTGAGTGTAGCTTTAAGTCTTACAACTTTGTTGTAGGTAAAGTTGTGTTGTTATGTGATTGGCAAATTTTGATGTTTTATGTGATTTGAAATACTATTTATTGAATTTTGGTGCTTTTATGTCATTTGATGGACTATTTGGCGAATTTTAGTGCCTTCATGTGATTTAGAGGATAGTTTGGTGAAATTTAGTGTCTTCATGTGATTTAAATGACTGTTTGGCAAGTATGGTGTTTCATGTGATTTGAAACACTATTTAATGAATTTTGGTGCTTTCATGTGATTTGGAGGATTATTTGGTGAATCTTGATGCCTTTATGTGATTTGAAACACTATTTGGTGTTACTTGTGTTTGCATAGGTCTAATTTAGTGAGGTTATCCTCAATATGAAGTGGTTTAGACCACTAATTTGGTTGCGCGACTTGCTTTAATGTCTTAGAATTGGTTTAATAAATATAACTTGAGAGCAACATAATTTGTGGTAGTATTGATGATTTTTGGCGTAATTCTAAATATAAGTGTTGGTAATTTTAAGGACCAGTTAGGAAGTTTAGGGGACAACTCAGGGCAAGCTAGCAGAAGATTTTTAGAAGCTGTGTCATTTGTGCCTTATACTAAGGAGAATAACTAAAAGAAGGTTGAGCAGCAAATAGGGGTTATTGACCGAAGACTTATAGGAGTTGTATTTGTCGAGTATTTGGCGTTGTTTTTGGAGTATGTTAGTGTTTGGTTTAAGGAGAGTTGTCTGCATGCTGTGTTTGTTGCAAGTCATTCGTGTAGTTTAAAGTTTGTTAGGTTTTCTTTATGGATATTTTTTATTATATTTTATTTTTTGAAAGTTTAAATTAATGTAACAAGCTTAAGTTTTAGAAACTTCAGCTTGAGGGAGAATATTAGGAAATAGAGATAAAATATATAACTAATAAGTCATTAAGTTATTTAGGGTGCATTTGGGAGAGCTTATCTACAGCTTATATTTGAGCTTATCTTATAATATAAGCACTTTAGATAAAAAATTTAGGTGTTTGTTTAAA
>JANHAO010009955.1:0-17999 GCA_026873985.1 Saraca asoca
TGGGACTAGGATTATAAGTAATTCCACTCCCATCCTAATTCTATTTGATGTGGGACTCTTTGAAATTTCAAGGCATTATCACAATATTAAAGTATTATATTTTATACAAATATTTATAGACATATTATGCTATGGTTAATAAATATATATTTGAATTTAGCTTCTATTTTTAATATTTTATAATTTATTTTGATGATTACAAACACTTTGATTGAGCTTATTATGATTCATTTTAGTGGATCAATCCTAGAAGCCTCAGATTTCTAGACGCAAATTTTGTATAAGCTTAGAATTTGAAATATTTAAATGTTTATATTTCATTTGAATTTAACTCAAAATTAAAACTAATTTTGGAAGGATTTGTCTTAAAAGATTTCATAAGATTTCTTCTTAATTATTTCTCCAAAAACATTTCTAAATGTTGTAAAATGATTAATCAAATTTTTATAGTTGGAAGTATGCTTTTTGGCTGAAATAATTGTTTCGAAAAGGTTTGGAATGAGTTAGATATATTTTGATTTCAAAATAGATTTTTCAAAAATAGATTCTGACCTTGCGATTTGAATTAAACCATTTTGAATTGTGTTCGCAATTTGAATCATAGCCTCTTGACTTGGACAAAGAGTTTGAGATCGGAGGCAATTCGAATTGAAAATTTGAACTGCTTCCCACGATTCAAATTGTAGCTTTTGTGAAAACTACCTGAGAGTCTACTTTCAAAAGTGATTCAAATCAGATTTTAAACTACACTTTTGCAATTTGAATTGGATGCCTTTAAACCTGAGCTAATTGGCATTCAAATTGAAGTTATTTGAAAAAGTCTAAGGACTTTGATATTTGAGGTGATTCGAATCAAGATTTTAGCTAACTTTCTACGATTCGAAAGGCAAGCTTTTGAACTAAATTTTTCTTTGTGATTCAAATCGAAATTCAAATTTTGGTCCCATGATTCTGATCGCCCTGAGTAAAATTTGAATTAATGGTCATTTTATTGTGTGTATAAGTCTATTGTTATAAATACTCATTTCTCACTTTTTTTTTCTAAGCGAAACCCTAATACTTCTAAGGCAAACATTCACCGTTTCTTCTGTGTTTCAATTCTTTACTTGATTTTTTCAATTTGAGCTAGATTTGAGTGAATTCATACCTATAGAGCTTCAATTTATTATCTAAACTTCTGAGTTCCTAAAATTTCTTTCATTTATACTTAAACAAATTTTGGGTATTTTAGGGCCAGCCTACCCTTGATTAGAAAGAGTAGTTGAGCTATATGTTTTTTTTTTAAGTGAGTTTCTCAAAGGGTTTTCCTATTGTGGTTAAGAAATCGCTATAAAGGCTTCTCTCTGTACCTATGTTAAACTTGGAGGACTTAAAGGCTTCTTCAAATGCCCGATTTAAACTTAAAGGATTAGTGGAACTAAGCTTGTTTTAAGCTCAAAGAGTGAACGTATACTTTGTAGCGGATTTTCAAAGGGGAACCACTATAAAAATCTTTTGTTTGATTCCTCTTTCCCTACTCTTTTTATTTATTAGTAATTTATATTATATTGTTTATCTTGTTCTTGTTTATATTGAGAATTTGGCATGCTCTATTTTTATTGTTGAAATCTGTTGAATATTTTGTGCTTATTTGTGCTTGCATATGTATAGTTCAATAAGTTACTTTACATAAGTACTCTGATTTGTTATTTCTTGTGTGTGAACATCTTCATTAAACTATATTGGGCTTGTTTGAATTATAACCATCCTATGGCTTTTCAAAATCAAGAGATTTTCAAAGAGAATTTTAAAAATTGTAAAAGTTTTTAAAAACACTCAAGTCACCCCCTTCTTGGGTGTAGGTTGCCTTATCCTATAATTGGTATCAGAGTTATGGGCTTTTGTTTAAAAGACTTAACCATCTTAAAAGAATTCATGGCAACCATTGAAGGCACCTCTTTGAAAGAAAGTTTAGATATTTCAAAATCTCCAATGTTTGAATATGTTGATATATATAAACTTCCTTTCTTTGATGGTTTTTATTTTAAAGTTTGGAAAGAAAAAATAGAGTGCTTTTTACAAGCCCTTGATTTATATTCATGGGATATCATTAAGGATGGTTTTACATTTAAATCAAGAAGTGAATGGGATAATAATTATAAAAGAAATTTTGTTTTGAACATTAAAGTTATGAAAATTTTGCATAGCAGTTTGAATGATAATGCTTATGCCAAAATTTCTAAATACTCTAGTGCAAAAGAAATTTGGAACACTCTTAATATATATTTTTTTATGTTGATAACATTATTTCTATTCATAAGGGTATTTATGTTAAGCATGAAAAGGAAAAAGTGGAAGATATTGTCACGGAAAATATTCATGAGGATTTGCAACAATGTGACATGTGTTTCATGCCCCCTAATGAAGAATTTCAACATAAAGAAAATTATAGTTCCAAAGAAAAGCAAAAAAACTTCAAATGGAAGAATCATTCTCTATGACTTAAAAGGACTTTGAAGTATATGATTATAATCCTAATATTAGTTCTTGTTATGATGATTTACATATTCTTAATGAATTGCATAACAATAGAATATCCATGACACTTGATTGTTTAACTTCTTGTGACTCAAATTGAAAATAATTTATCTCAAGAGGATGTTGAATACTCAATTTGTACACTTTTCAAGTCTTTGAGAAAAGATATAAATTTTACTCTTAGAAAGTCTGAAAAACCTCTTAGCAAGTTTGAATCAAAGTACAGTTTTTATAAAGTGCCAAAGTTTTCTAAATAAGTTTTTGGAAAAAAAAAATTAACTTCTTGTAAGAATATTATTGTGGTCATCTAGATCGTATTTCTCACTTATGCCCTATTACATAAAAATCTTTTGTGAGAAAGAAGGAAATTTGGGTTCCTAAAGTATCTAAAAATATAAGTGTTAACATTGAAGGCCCCAAAATGAAATAGGTACCAAAAAGTCCTTCTTGTGCTTTAATTATATAGAAAATTTCTTGCAAGGGTGGACAATTTTGCCAAGAAAAGAATAAATCTTCAATAAGAGTTTCTCCAAAACAAAAAGATAGAAAAAGAATAATTGATACAATTAAAGCTTTTCAAACATACATTGGTGAAGTGCCAAAGCTCAAACCTCTAAAAAAGAAACTATGGGTAAGAAAGAGTCATTGTTTCATTGTAAAGGATAAGATACCAAATTTTCAAAGCTCTTGTATTACTCTATTTAATATTCATTGAAAATGAGGTGAAATTATTCTAAAATATGAGCATTGCATGAAGATTGTATTTCATCTTAATCAAAATCACATAAACATATGAGATATTATCTTAAAAATACATATTTACTTGATCTTCATATACTCTTCGCTCTTTATTGTTATTTCTAAATATAAGAGGTTGCAATGCTTAGCATATGTTTCCTTGGACCTTATTTTCTATTATTTATATGTAAAAGACATGCAAATGCTTTGAAAATTAATTTCTAAGAATATGATCTTCATACTCACTTTCTTGTCTTAATCAATCTTTCTCATGAGCAACATTATATTGATATTCATTTAACCATTATTGACCCAAGTATTGGTTGGATATCGAAAAAGTTGTCTTGTAAGAAAGAAAGGTAATACTTCCTCAAGCTTAGCATGAAAATGGTAGATAAATTCAACTTGAGGACAATTCAAATGAACTCACAAAGAAGTCAACCTATATAAAGAAGAATGAAAGTTCAAATGCTTGGTATACTCTATCCTCTCTATGCACAACATGTCTTATATCTTTCTTGAGTTTGGATGGTTAAAAATTAAACATATTATTATGTTTAGCTTTATTTTTAAAATGATATGTCCTCTTTGTGCTAAAAAAAGATAATTTCTCCTATCAAAGCAAATATATCACCAATACTTCTTAAAAGTATTTATATACCTTTGTTTAAATTTTGAAAGATAATGGTTCCTTGTTTTTCAATAATCATATATATGAAAAGGAGCTTATTTCTTTTTAATTGTTTGTTATTAGTGAATATCTATATTCTTGATAGTTGGGTACACTTTTTTACTCTTATACTCTTGGTTCTTCAAAATGTTTAATATAAGTTTTGATGATTTCATGTTATCTAAAATCATAAGCCTTGTTCTTTAAGGTTTGAAAATTCTTGTTACTTTCAAATAATTTCATAAACATTTCAATTATCTTCTATGTTTCGAGTTGCATGATTAATGATATAATACTTGCAACATGCTTGTGGTCAACCTTAAATATGTTTTAAGAAGTGCTTAAATGGTGTTTGAAGCTAACCCTTCTTTGAAGAATTTTTAGAATTTGTGATTAAAAGTTTGCTAAAATCTTTCTAATTTGTGAAAGAACTCGAAGATTAACTTCAAGATTGTGGAAAAATTGATAAAGTTGGAAGATCAAACCTTGACTTGAAGATTTCCCATTAAGATTTATTGATGGTGGATTTCAGTTCTGCCTAATACAGCTAACCTGAAGGGGTTCTTTCGGGACCCAAGCTATTATCCAGTTGTTGAGACAGTAAGAAGGTGCAGAATGACCGGAAAAAGGAGAAGAAGAGTGAAGGACGCAAAGATTTAATGTGATTCAGCTAAAATCAAATTACACCGATCCTTACATCCACGGTAGCATTTTATTTATTTGAAGATAATTTTACAAAGTTCTAGTATAATGTTCTTAACCTCTCCTTTTACAGAGGGCTCCTCTATTTTATTTATAGAAGGGAGGAGGTTACAAATGTAATTACATAATTTGTATTCTTATTAAATCAAATAATAAATGTATAAGACAATCTAAACTACAACAAGTTGGCCATTACAGGCTGCTGGTTGATTTATGTGAAATGCTTTCTGTGGGTGGGACCCTTGGACTGTATTTTACAAGATGGCGGTGCTAGTGGTCCTTTGACTATATGCTCGATCTTAGCAGGCTTCTAACTAAGTGAGACGCTGCGATCTATCTTTGCTTTGCAAGGTTGAACTTGAACAAATTACGAGCTCGAGCTATCGACGAGATAAGATTTGTTGCTAGCGAGCTAAAAGCTACTGTTTAGTGAGCTGGTTGCATAGTGACCTCACAGTTAGGCAAACTAGGTCTATTTGTTAAACTTGATTTCTACTGGGCTTTTGTCAGCCCATCTTGTGATATCGAATTTTACCCATAACAAGATCAATGATGTCTACTTCAAAAGTGATGAAAATTGAAAAATGAAGATGACTAAAACCAAGAAGCACCATATATTACTACAATTCATGAGTGTCTTTATCATTATTCTCTCCTTATGGATTATTAATATATTGGATTGCATGATACTCATTATCTACTTGTTCTTGGTTGGCTTGGATAAGATCATGAAAAATATGCTTGGTTGTAATGATAAAGTATTTAATTGTTGTTACATGCTTATTGTCATTAAACATAGGAAAAACTTGTTAGCTTTTATCTCTTTTTATCCATACTGCATATCTTTTCATGATGTATACTTGAGCTTTCTCTTAGTTGCTTAGAACTTGTGTTAATCATGTTTTATCATAGAGAAAACTTTGAAAGAAGATATGTGTACATAAAAGAATTTCAAATTATTGTTCTTTTTCAAAATTAGTTTGGTAGCAAAAACTTATGGATTTTCAAATTACTTAAATGTTTTATGTAAATATGTTTGGAAATAATAGTCCCTTACATATTTCTCCTAAATTTCTTTTCAATGCTTTAGAACATAAAAGTTTGTTTTTTTAAAGTGTTTGAAAAGGGGAGAAATTCAAATGTCTTTGTTGAATTGAGAAAGATTTATGTTTACCATCTTTTTAACAGTGATTATAGCTATTCGTAAATATATTTCTTTTGATCACTCTTGTGTTCAATCCCTTAATTTAGGTATTACATTTTGAAAAACAAAGAGTTTATTTTTGAAATCAAGAATCAATGTTATTTCGTTGAGGGGCAAAGAAAAAAAAAATTATTTTCTGCTTAATGTTTTGATATCTTCTTGAGTTTATTAGATTAAATCTAATTCTAACTTAGGTATCTGAGAGTTCTCCAATTTTGATTTGTTTTGCAGGTGTTAGGTTGATCTAAGTTGGGATTCATGTTGTTCATGATGTTTATGGGTATTTTAAGATCTAAATTCATGTGTTGGTTGGTGAAAAAGTTGAAAAATTAAAGAAATTTTTGGAGTTAGAGCAAGGCAATTCAAATCATAAAATTCAAAGGAACAAAGTGATTTAAATTGGGGTTTCAAAGGAATCTTGGGTGTTTTTTTAAGCTTGCAATTCCAATTGGTGATTTGAATTGCAAAAGAATTTTAGTTACTACTCATTCATGATTTGAATGGCTTAACAATTCTAGACTTCATGATACAAATTGCAAGATAGAATATTTATTTCCTACAGCCTCTATTTTTCTCTCAACCTAAAATCACACTCTATCTTCATTAAACTTCAAATTTCATCGATTATATCATCAAATTTCTTCTCCAAGGCACTTCCATAGCATATTCCCTCACTTTTAACCTATAAAAATTCCAAATTTCACCCAAAAACCAAAGTTTCACAAAATCCCTAAAACCCTAGTATCTACCTCTTTCCTAAAGAAAAATGTCTGATCTTGGTGGTTCTTCCATGAAGAAAAGAAAGATGGTTGGTGATAAAAGAAATGCTAAAATAAATGTTGCTATAAAAGAATAAAAAAAATTTGGAAACAACAAATCATTCGAGAGGTATATACAATTTAAGGAAAAATTTGTTCAACCTATTCATTGTTGGGACTTAAATTTTCTTCAAAATAGTAATCTTGAGCTATATAATCTACTAGAAAAGTACAAGTTGTTAAAGTTTGTCACTTATAATGTGAATAGCTACCCTAGATAGTAAAGATGTTTTATGCTAATTTAGGAGTCATAAGTGGCAGATTATCAATCACTGTGATGTAAAGGATAATTAATCTAGATGTTAAGTTGTTATATGATTTGTTTAATATGGATGAGGAGAAAAAGCAGGGTAACTAGTAAGGATGTAGAAGAATGTTCTAAAGAAGAAGCTATCAATCTGTTTTTCCATGACTCTCAGCCAGTTTATGCATTTGGAAACTTATGATCACAAGGTTGTCTATAGAAGATCACCTTCTTCACTTCGCTATTATCAAGATTATCCTCTCTAGGCATACCAATTCAACTGATATTGTTGATGATGAGCTATTTCTGATGTAGCCCATGAAGAAATGATATGAAATCAACATCCCTTATCTAATCATCATCTAAATGAGTTATTACTTCACAAGGTTGAATGAAAACCTCCTTCCCTAATGGAATGATCCTCATATAAATTTTTATCCACTTTCAAGTATCAAAATCTCTTAAAAAGAAGTTGACAACATGAATAATTATGCTCAGATAGGTGAAAAAAATATGTACTAAATAGATTTTCATTTGGTTGGTGGGAGATGGAAGAAACAAGACTCTTCAGGTGTTGCAAGGCTATTCTCTACTCAAGCTAGTGGGTCTTCTTTTACTAAGAGCAGTAATGTTCAAACTGAAACCTTGAATCTTCTTAAACTAATGTAGCTCCAACAAACCCATTACTTTGATTTTATGGAAAGATGGTTGAATGAAATGCATCATGACCAATGGAGACTTCATGGTCAGTTTGATTCACTTTAGGCTAGAATGAATGCAGAGATTAGAGACCTTTATGATCGCCTAAACAACATGAAGGCTCAACTTGCTAAAATCAACGACATTGTCTCTCCTAGAAATGTCTGATTATGTGCTTTCATTGATTATGTTTTCCTTAGTCCCATTTTCCCCATATATGCTTCTGCTAACTCTGATGAATTGGATATTTATTTTTGTTATGGGTAAAAATCAGCTCTAAAAGAAAGAACCCGATAAAGACTAAGTTACACAGATCGCTGAGGACGCCCAATGAGAACCACCTTGCTCATCGCTAAGAAGCGACATAACGAGGTCATCATGAGACCGGCTCGCTAAGCAGCCGATCGTCTTGCTCAAGCTCGCTATGCTAATAATGACAGCACCAAGCTCGTAAAGTGATCTGCTACAGCGCCCCTAAGCTGAGGAACCTAACTCGTGAAGACGGACATCTCACTCGACAAAGCGAGACTACGAGATAGACATATACAAATACTAGTCTACAACCGATAAGAGGGACCCACCTCGCAGAAAGAAGCCGCAACAGCTGAATTGTAGAAGTTTTATTATCTTTCACATTTATTTCTTGATGTAACACAATTATAGCTTGTAATTAATGCATGTACCTCTTCCTTCCTTATAAATGGGGATGCACTATTAGAAGAGGGGGGAGAGGCCGAAAAAACTTGTAACCAGAAACTCTGTAAAAATCTCCTTTCATATTAATAAAACTCCACCATGGACGTAGGGTCCGGTATCGCCTGGATTTAGCTGAATCACATTAAAATACCGCTCTATTCTCTCCAGTTCAGCCCTTCTTCCTCTCCTCTTAATCCCTTATACTTCATAAGGCAGTCTTTGGTCCAAGAATTCATCCCCGTTGGCTGGAGTTTGGGACTCTCCATGTGAATTGAATTCCAACGTCAACATTTTTGGTGCCATTTATAGGGACCCATCTACTCTCTGAAGTGTTCATTATAGCTCAACAATGGTAAGAGGAAGAACCACTTGAAGTTCAACCACTCCAGTCTTCCAACCAACGGACACTCCCATCATGGAGGCTCACCAGCATTCCACTGCTATCCTTAGAATTGAAGAGGCGCAAACGCCCGACCAGCCCCAACTGGCACTCAAAAATACAGTAAGAGAGTTGACTAAAACTCTTAAAGTATTGGCACAGGCTCAAGTCCAGAGTGCACAAAGACAAGAAGAAATCATGACACAATTCTAGCAGCTCCGCAAAGAAACTTAGAAGGAAACTCGTGAAGATCGTAATAGTTAGCAATTAGGGGCTCGTAATGAGCAGAAAGCTCCACCCCTCAGCCCGAAATATGGGACCAGATAATGGAGGAAGTCCTCCAAAGGCTTAAATGGCTAGAAGAATGCCCACGGCCTCAAAGCAATAAACCTTGCTACGAGGAAAGTTCACCATTTTTTATGAAGATTGATATGTAGCCTCTCCCACAAAAACTTAAAGTACCCGTGATCCCACTATATGAAGGGAATAGCGACCCGAGCGACCACCTAGATGCGTTTAATATCCAAATGGATCTCTAAACAACTGACCCTCTAGTGAAATGCCGTGTCTTTCTGGCCACATTAGGAGAAATACCTCGGGCATAGTTCAGAAATCTCCCAGCTCACAGCGTCGACAATTGGGAAGAATGCTAAAAGAAATTCATTGACCGATATTAGGTGCTAAAGAGGCAGCTCGCACCCCCTTGCCATCTCTTAATGATCTTCTAGCGCAAGAACGAATCGCTGAAAGACTATATAGCCAGATTCAGGCACGAAGCCAACTCTATGGAAAACCTTTCAGAGGAAAGCATCTTAACAGCCATCTCGGCAGGACTCCGTAAAGATGGAAAGCTATACAAAAGCCTTTACAAGTCCCCAGCTCGAGACCTCACTGAATTCTATGAGCGAACTGTTAAACAGGCAAGATGGGAAGAAACCTTCGGAATGGAGGAACCCAAGCAGAAAGCAGACACCAATGGTCCCATCGCAAGCAAAAAAAGGAATGACGAGAATCGTAGTCACAACCCCACCCAACTCGTAAAGAAAGCAAGGCCCCAGTGACCTAGAAGTTGCTTCAAAAGCTACAATGTCTTGTCAGATACACAGGATAAAACATTTTGCTGTGGAAAGGCACAACGAAGACTTTGGAAGGCCCAGACCAATGAGGGCATCCACCAAGTCCAAAGATCCAAGCAGATTTTATGCCTATCACAATGAGGCTGGACACACCACCTTAGAATGTTAGGCATTAAAAGATGTCATTGAAGGCCTCATCAGAAGAGGCCGATTACAAGATTACGTGGTAAAGCCGTCTCAGTAGCAAGCTCAACAGGCTCAGCGAATCACTACCCGAGAGCCAGAGCCCTCCATCAGGACCATATTCTAATCCTGTAACATTTAAGAACAATAACATTCCCAAAGATGTATGAATCATTCTATGTTGAATCAATGCAATTTGTAGCCAATTGGCCAGAAAACACTACCTAGATAATGAGTTTTCAATTCGCCATTACAAGGATACATTCGGGGGTAAGACAATACGAGGCCTACCCCATTAATATATCCAAAGAAAATCATTTCCCACAAGTTGGGACCAAGAGCGTAAATCTATCCACCGCTGAGCAACAAGATTGCTGTCTCGCTGAGCAATAAGATTACTGTCTCGCTGAGCGATAAGATTGCTACCTTACTAAGCAACAAGATTATTATAAGACTGAGCAACGAGATTGCTACCTCACTGAGTAACAAGATTGCTGTAAGACTGAGCAACGAGCTTGTTGTGGTACAGACATGTGACTTCACTTAGCAACGAGCTGTCATCTTGCTACTGAAAAACTTGTTCGATGATGAGACGACCTAGAGCCTACCTCATGTCCGAGGGTGAGACGGCCTTTAAGCCTACCTTGCGTCTGAGGGTGAGACGGCCCAAAGCCTACCTCGTGATAGCACAAACAAAAACAAAACTAAATCGAGGGTAAGACAACCCCTAAGCCTACCTCATCGATACACCTAAGTCAAATAGCAAGCAATAAGCCCACAACATCATGAGGATACCAAAGTAAACTCATTATAGCTCTCATGCAAATGAGTATTCGCAGCTAACATATAAACAAGAAAGTCACAGCTCACATGCAAACCCTCATTAGGTGCAGCTCATGTGTGACCTAACTATTGCCCATCATGAACCGGGAATCAAGACAACAAAGTGTAGCAAAAAGCTAAAAACACGGCTAATTGGTCAGAAAGTATTTCATTGATCATCATGCATATACAAACAATGCTGCACGAAGCATCCCATACAACCTTCAAAAGCTACACAAAAAAGTTCATGCACTAAAGCCTCAACGAGGTAAGATTACATCAGAAGAAGAAGAAATACAGAAACAAAGGCAAAGCCTGAAAGCCTAATACTACCATTCCAGCAAGAAAGTGAAGAGCTAGCTATACAGGGAGGCAAACTCCCACCAACAGGAAGACCAACAACTCCACTCCTACAACCTTCCCATACCCGGCTGGTGGTTCCTATTGGACTAGACCCAGTGCAATCCAAAAAAGCACCAAAGGTCCAGCCAACAACACTGGATTCTATGAAGGGAGCCGAGAAAGATAATCCAAGATCTGCACAAGACTCCCCAAGAGCCTGCAAGATGGATCTTACGGTGAAGCCAAGTGCAACAAGCTATTCATGCCTCCAAACACTCTGTAATAGGCCATCTATGTCTCAACAAGCTTCACCGAAAGCCAAGATATCAAAAACACAGGGGGCTTAACAAACTCCTCCATTAAACTCTTCTGAGAAAAAGGAAGAAGACCCTCAAGGTATAAAAAGACCAACTCGATCCATCAAAAAATTTAGAAGACATCTGGAGAATCTCAATCTAACAACTCAAAGCAAACGGCAGTGCCACGCCAACGATCGAAAATTATGAATAGAAGAAAGCATGGCCTAAAGCAGAATGAAAAGATAAAAAAGAAACCTGAAATGACAAATCAGGCAAGGACTTTGACCATGAACAAAGTCTCAAAAAAATCACAACTCCCAGTCCACAAAGCTAATTAAGAGTTAATGGGCTTATGTTATGGGTAAAAATTGGCTCTAAAAGAAAGAGCCCAACAAAGACTAAGTTACACAAATCGCTGAAGACGCTCAGCGAAAACCACCTCGCTCATCATTAGGAAGTGACACAATGAGGTCATCATGAGGTCGACTCGCTAAGTAGCCGACCGTCTTGCTCGAGCTCGCTATGCTAACAACGACAGCACTAAGCTCTCAAAGTGATTTACTACAGTGCCCCCGAGCTGAGTAACCCAGCTCGTGAGTATGGACATCTCACTCGACAGAGAGAGACTACGAGATAGACATATACAAATGCTAGTCTACAGCCAACAAGAGCGACCCACCCCACAGAAAGAAGTCCGCAATAGCTGAATTGCAGGAGTTTTATTATCTTTCACATTTATTTCTTAATGTAATATAACTGTAGCTTGTAATTAATGTATGTAACTCTTCCTTCCTCTATAAATAGGGATGCACTGTTAGAAGAGGGGGAGAGGCTGAAAAAACTTGTAACCAAAAACTCTGTAAAAATCTCCTTTCATTTTAATAAAAACTCCACCTTGGACGTAAGGTCCGATACCACCTGGATTTTG
Organism: Saraca asoca; assembly: GCA_026873985.1. Lineage (NCBI taxonomy): Eukaryota > Viridiplantae > Streptophyta > Magnoliopsida > Fabales > Fabaceae > Saraca > Saraca asoca. Next base: position 12,318 of record JANHAO010009955.1, read on the forward strand.
CCGAACCACGTTAAAATACTACTCTATTCTCTCTTGTTCAGCCCTTCTTCCTCTCCTCTTAATCTCTTACACTTCGAAAGGTAGTCATGGGTTCAAGAATTCATCCCTGTTGGCTGGAGTTTGAGACTCTCTGTGTGAATCGAATTCCAATGTCAACAGTTTTTTTATTACTTGGATATTTTGTTCTAGATTATTTCATTTCCTAATATATTTTGGCTTTGATCTTGAATTTTGGTTGCTCCTTTTTGGTATACCAAAAGGGGGAGAAGTATATTTTTTAGGGCATGCTTATAATGTTTGCTTGATCAAAATTTTATGCATATGTAGAAAGGGAGTTGATAAGTTTAGGGGAAGCTTATATAAGTTTATGTGCTTATTGTATGCTAATCAATCTTGATTAACATCTAATCCCAAAATTATTTGTCAACATTAAAAAGGGGAAGATTGTTGATCCTACCCCCTATTTCTAATGTTTTATAATTTATTTTGATGATTACAAACATTTTGGTTGGGCTTACTATAGTTTATTTTAGTGAATCAATCCTGAAAGCCTTGGATTAATTAATGACGATTTAGTATAGGCTTAGGATTTGAAATATATAAAGGTTTAGATTTCATTTGAATTTAGCTCAAAATTAAAACTAATTTTGGAAGGATTTGCCTCAAGAGATTTCATAAGATTTCTTTTTAATTATTTTTCCAAAATCATTCCTAAATGTTCAAAAATGATTTATCAAATTTTTATCGTTAGAATTATGCTTTTTGGTTGAAATAAATGTTTTGAAAAGGTTTGGAATAAGTTAGAAATATTTCAATTTCAAAATAGATTTGTTAAAATAGGTTTGGCCTTGCTATTCAAGTAGAAAATTTGAACTATTTTATATGATTTGAAACATAACTTTTTTGAAAACTACCTAAGAGTCTATTTGTAGAATTAATTTGAATTGAATTTTGAACTATATTTTTGTGATTCGAATTGGAAGCCTTTGAACCTAAATTGATTTGCCTTTCACAATCATCATCGTGACTCAATTGCAAGCTTTTGAACTAAAAATTTTTCTTCACGGTTTAAATTAGAATTCAACTTTTAATCTCACGATTCTAATTGCCCTGCTTAAAATTTGAATTAATGGTTCTTTTATTATGTGTACTAGTCTCTAAGGCAAACATTCACCATTTTTTCTGTACATCAATTTTTTACTTGATTTCTTCAATTTGAGCTAGATTTAAGCAAATGCATACTTATAGAACTTCAATTTGTTATTTGAAATTCTAAGTTTCTAAAATTTCTTTCATTTCTACTCAAATAAATTCTGGGTATTCTAGAGCTAATCAACCCTAGATTAGAAAGAATGGTTGAACTCTTTGTTTTTCTTTTCTGAGTGAGTTTCTCAAAGGGTTTTTCAATTTTAGTTAAGCAATCATTATAAAGGCTTATCCTTGTGGTTATGTTAAATTTAAAGGGATTAAAGGTTTTTTCAAGTGCCCAGTCTAAACTTGAAGGATTAGTGGAACTGTGCTTGTTTCAAGCTTAAACTTGAAGAGTGAATGTATACCTTGGAACAAATCTATAAGGGAGAACTACTATAAAAAATCTTGTGTTTAATTTCTCTTTCCTTATTTTCTTTATTTTTAGCAATTTATTTTGTATTGTTTATCTTACTCTTGTTGATATTGAGAATTTAAAGTCCTCTATTTTTATTGTTAAAATCTATTGAATGTTTTGTGCTTATTTGTGTCTTATTTATATATAATTAAATGAGTTACTTTACACAAGTACTTTAATTTATTATTTCTTGTGTGTAAATATCTTCATTAAACTATTCTAGATTTGTTTGAATTAAAATTATCATATGACTTTTCAAAATCAAAAAATTTTCAAAGAAAATTTTAAAAATTTTGAAAGTTTTGAAAATACTTAATTCGCTTCCTTGGGTATGGGTTGTCTTGCCTTATATATATATATATATATATATAATATGGATAATGCATGTTTTTGTGCTAATTTGTTTTAGTTACATATTTGAATCATGTATTATAATAAATTATCTTGGACTAACTATAGAGTTTGTAAATTAGTTTATACATATTTGATAGGGTTATCCAAAAGAAAGAAGAGTGGGGATTGGAGTAAAGTAATAAAAAATATTTTGATGCTCAACTCAAGAGAAAAGTCAAAAAAGTAAATGTGCCCCAAGTATAGAAGAATGGAAACAATGAAATTTTGGAAACTTTAAAATATCAAGAAAAGCCTAAAGATTTTATTGGGTATAATTTTTCCTTTTAGGCTTAGACTTTATCATAAAATAGAGTTTTTCATAATATAGAGCTCAAACATGGTTTCAAAATCTTAACTTGCTCAAAATTGTTTTAAAAAAATAGCCTAAAATCATGTTTTCACAAGATAGCCTTGATGATACTTCAAAACAAATAAAATATGAGTTTTTGTCTTTTAGTTTTAACCTTTAATCACTTTTTTTTATCATATATCACAAAATACTTATGATTTAATTGTGAAATTTATTTCATATGGAAATAAACTCAAAAATCTTTTCATGGACAAGTTATTTGTTTAAAATGATCAAGATTTGAAAAAGTTATAAATTTTTCAATTTGAGTTTTGTTTATGGTGGAATTTGGTTCGATCTAAATCCAATCAACCCAAAAAGTTCTTTAGGACTCAAACTGCAATCCGATTGTACAAATGAAAAATGAAGATATGGGGAGGAAGAACAATGATAATATAGAAGGGTTTTTAACATGATTTGACTAAAACTAGATAGCACCGATCCTTACATCCATAGTTAATTTTATTGCTCTGGTGAAATTTCTATAAAGTTTCAGTATGTATTTCCTAGGCCCCTCTTACAATGATCTCCTCCCTCCTATTTATAAAAGCTAGGAGGTTACAAATGTAATTAGATAAGTTGTATTTCTATTTCATCAAATAATAAATATATGTGACAACTTAGACTCCTGCAAATCGGCTTCTACAAACTACTTTCCGTAAGTAGGCCCCTCTGGCTGCTTCTTGGCAGGTTGTCTTTGCAGATTGTCTGAGTGGATACTTGCCTCGCGTTCAATCTCAGTAGGGCCTTTAGATGAGCGAGATGATATGTTCTGCGAGTTGGAGTTCCTGTCCTGAAGTCTTCGCTAACCTTTGATAGGAGGTCGCTAGCTCGTATCAAGCGACCTGAGCTTGCGCGAGGCAATGCATTGGCTATGCGATCCTGGGCTCGTCCTTTAGCAAATTAGGGCTTCTGCCTTGTTTTATGCTCTAAGCTTTGTAGTTAGCAACCTGGTACCCCTGAGTAGTCTTAATTCTTAGGTGGTTTGGGCTCTTTTCTTATTTAGACTTATCTATTGTCGGGCCTTTGCCAGCCCATTTTTTGCAGTACCAAAAAATACCCATAACAAGTTTAAAAATCAATTTTTCATAACCAAGTTTTTCTGTCCTGTAATACCCAAAGCTCTTATTGAATAACTGCGATAAAATTTCTTTTCATGAATTTTGAATATTTAAAGTATATAGATATAAAAATTGTAAATTGTATCTTGAAGAGATTTTAGTAAATAATCCTATTTAATAATTCATAATTTCATGAGTAATGTTTCAAGTGTTTTGATTTATTCAAATATTTTAGTAATAGTTATAAAAGAATAATATTAAATAAATATACTATTTTTTAATAAATTTTGGTATATTATCTATTATAATTATTAAGTTAATTACATAATATACTTTAAATTTTTGGTTTTATTAAATTGTTTTGTAGTTTTATTAGATGGCGTACTTGAAGTAGTATTTTATTAAATCAGTTATTTATTATCTCTTAAATAAACTAAAGCTTTATTTTAAGTATTTGAGTCATGAATAAAACATTTATCAATTATAGTTTTAAATGTTTGAGTATTTTTTTTTTCTAGACACATATTTATTTTCTGTTGGAAAATAATTAAGCAGAAAGTGAATTGAATATAAGATGAGCAATGCAATTTTTTTTCTAAGCTTCGTAAAGACGTAGTATAATATTTTTCAAATGGTTAGAAAAGTGGAAAAACAAATGTAGGAAAGCATGTCAATTGGGTTCCTATAATATCCCAAATATTATAATAATAATAATAATAATATTATTATTATTATTAATTTTTGGTAATAAAATAAGGAAAATAAAAATTTGAAGAATTCAAAATTATAGATTTGAAGTTATAAGAGACTTAGATATAGTAGAAATAAAAAATATGAAATTTTAAGGATTTATTTTTGTAAAACTTTGAATATATTGAACAAGAGTTACAGATATCGGTTGAATATAAAATTAGAGCTGTTACGAAAGTATATAATTTAATTAATTTATATTAAAATTTTATAATCACTAGATATTGCAAGTATGTTAAATTTGAGTTCAAAATGGGAGCAATAAAAAGGTTACTAAAAAAGGAAAATGGTCAATTTGAAATTATTGAGAAGTTACCCAAATTTTCCTATTTTACCCTTTAATTAGCCTGCTTCCCTTCTTTTCCTTGGACTTCAACTTAATGAAGTCATACAAACTCCTCATCTTCTTCCTCAAGCTTCCAACTCTCTCTAGCTTCACTTTCTCTCTACAAGTAACCTTATCAGCTTTTTCTATTATTTTTTCAAATTTTTATTGTTGAATCTTCTCTTCTTCCTTTTTGATTTGATAACAAAATCATGCCGATTCACTAGGTGAAACTTCATAAATAAATTTTTGAAAATTTTTACTACTATTCACATCACTATTTAACCCATGAATCAACATGATTTTTCTGATATTTTAAAGCTTGAATTTGTTAGATATAGATGGTTTCTATTAAATTGAATCATAATTTAAATATATAAGCTTACTTGAAAAGAGAAATTTTTGGAAGAGTTTGAGAGCTAATAGACTCTTCTTTGTGTTCTTGAAGAGCATAGACAAAATTAGTGTATTTAGCTACACCTTTGTATTTTCAGCTAACAAGGTGAATATTTGTTACCATTCTTGTGAATTAATATATGTTTCTTAATTGTGATTTGCTGAATGAATGAAGATGGTTGATGAAAATGGGTTATGTGATTGTGAGGCATGATTTATGATTAAATGGTTTGATCAATGAACTAATTAGTTGATGACTGAAATGAATGGGTTTTCTATTAGTTTAAGCCAATAAAACATGTTAAAATAAGGTCTCATAATGAGATTTTTCCTTATAAATAGCTTTCTTTATTTTTCTGCTGTTTACATGCAAAGTTTGCTTATGCAAGTTGAATTACATCATTTTGAACGAAACCTGCGATCATGCTTGTAAAAATTCAGTAATTTTTCTTGACTGATTTGAATCAAATTTTGAACTAAAATTTGACGATTTGAATTGACCTTCCCTACCTTGTTTTTTTTTTATTCTGATCACGATTCTGACCACAGTTGAAATTAGACTTCCTAAAAGTTTTCAAAATTTAGCGAGCAGATTGCATTTTTAACTACATTTCCTCAAGTCGAATCAAGCTCTTCACAAATAAATTTTCCAATTTGAATGTGATCATGCTCATCTTTTTCAGCGATTTTAACTGTGATCCTGATTGCATTTTCAGTAAATTTCATATTATTTAATTAATGTCTATTTCTCCTAATTTTATTTTAAATTCCTTAAATTACTTTTATAATGAATCCAAATAAC
>JANHAO010009956.1:0-18002 GCA_026873985.1 Saraca asoca
TTATTTCTTTATTATTGATTTGGATAGTTGAGTTGTAAAGATTCTGGTAATTAAAATAGCTTCCCTATGGGATCGACCCATATTTGCTGGTACTAGCTACAACTACACGGTGTACTTGCGGTTATTTAAAATACATATCAATTGCATAAGGCCAAAATGCAGTTTATAGAAACTGCTGGGGCTGAAGTGAAAAATCAGATTTTTCACTTCAGCCATCCAAAACGACATCGTTTTAGACAAAGCCTATAAAAGGCTGAAACGCTGCGTTGCATTAAGGCGGTGTTGAGAGTTCACCGTTGAGGAAAAACTGGCCGAAAACCTATTGCCCCTCCACCCTTCAGTCCCGGTGAAATCTTTTAGTTTCGAACTAGAAGTCTGCTCCTTCAGCTTGGCTAGCACCTTGGGAAGGTTGTAGTGGCCAAATTCGAGCATTTTTCGACGTGGATCATCGGCAGGACTGGGACACTTTGACTGAATTGGTGGCAAGCTCTTCGGCTTTCTTTTGCTGCAATCAAGCTCTCCTAAAGGTTGGTAGAGCTTCCTTGTAAGCATATGATGCTTTAATTGTCCAAAACCAACATGATCCTGGGTGGATTTGCTCGATCTGATCGGGTTTTAGAAAATTTTGAATTTTCTGACACCGGGCAAACCCAACAATTTATCCCTCTAACCACACAAATGGCATGGATACCTCTTAGTTAGAAGGTTCCTTAGCTAATATTTCTTATTCATGAAATGAGTTGGGAGTTGTAGCTTGTCATTCACAATTTGTGATTTTGCGAGCCGTTTGGCATACCTCTACAAGTCTTGCTTGCAATTCCTAGACTTCTGTTGCAAGCTTGTCATGATTACACCTACCTTCGGTAGGTCTGTGTGTCATGCTAGTGTTAGCTTTCTGCTGGCATTCACCAAAACATTGGATCATAGGTAGCTGAAAGGCTCCCAACTCTAGTAGTGGTGATGGGCATCATATAAACTAAAAGGGCTCTCTTCTCCCTCTCACTTTGTCATTTGAAATTGAGACTCCCAAACTCTTCTTGCTCATCTTTTCTGCTAGTTTGTTTAATTGCTCTCTGCCACTTGTTACTATCGATGTCATTTCGATTCCCTGGTTGCTGCTTAGGCCCTATTCTTTGGAAAGCATTTTTGCACGTAGTCTCAGACTTTTCTATTCTAGTCAACCATGATGAGTCTTTTCTTATTTTGTAGTTTCTGAATTTCTTTACTCTGTGATTTATGTGAGACTTATCTACCATCGTCTAGGGAGTGAGAAAGATGGTTAAGGTTGATTGCCTATGTGTTTTCTTCCCTAGTTGTTTTAGTTCATCTGATAGATCCGATTAACAGACTCTAGGTTCACTAGTCATCGCTTCGAGTCTAACATTTGCTTTTCTAAGTTTTGTGATTTGATTGTTAGGTCTTTGCTTGTTAGAGTTTGGGATGTAAATGGGTGGTTTAGGGCATTCATAGCCTATCACAGAGGAAATAATTAGCCCTAGATTTTAGTTGGATCTACCTGAAGTGACTTGATCGGTCTTTTTCCTTTATGTAGATAGGTGTAGGTCATGGATGTTGCCACTACCAAACTAGGAATGAAGATGACGAGCCCAGCTCCTCACCCTAGAATGTAGAGTCAGTGCAATATCACAATGGGGTGATTTCAATGAGTGGTTAGGTCTCTAAGGACTTTTTCACTTGCTTAGACCCCATTGGGGGCCAAGAGGTTGTTGCAAGTCTATGACTTTCTGATTGTCACGTGTTCAATCTGTATGTTTCATCTATTCATCTCCACAATATCTAGTCCACAATCTAGGCATATTGACTCCCCAGGGGATGTCACCCTATGGTGACATCCCCAGATGATTACGTCGCCTACCCCTTCGGAGGTTTATTGATATTAGCCTTCTGCACCTTATCGTGACACTTAGGTTCTCGATGCAACCCTTCATTATTAACCTCTGAATAAGGTGAAACTTAGCTTGGCCCAGCTTACTTCGAATTCTTATACCCAGCTAATTTCCCTGGCACTGATGTATCTGGGCAACGGCCTTCCACCACCATCAGCTGAGGTCCTATGCTACTTGTATAGCCTTAGATGTGCAAGCATGTCAAATGGGCTCTATTACCTCACTGCTTGGTTGATAGCAGATAAGAAGATCATGTCATGGGGGGATGCTAAGGGGAAGTCTAACATAGGACATTATAAAACTCGCTAGTTTTATATCTTATGCCTATCCTTGTGTGATCTTAGAAATTTTTATTTTGTCCTAGGTCTTAGTAAGCGAACTAAAGATGCGTGAGCTTTATAATTTATTCACATTTGCTCCTGATTCTAACTTTGTCTCGTTTTGCAGATGAGACTGGCTAGAAACCAACTTTGTGAGCTGAGGAGCTAGGAGTCTTAGACTAGTTTGTTACTTTGATCGATCTCGAAAATAACTTTCACTTTGACAAAGACTTCCTTTGCTTCCTTAAGCTTGTTTCGACCAAAGGCATCGAGCTCACCAAGAAGGTAGGGATTCGTTGGGCAATAGAGGTTGGTCCAGCCAATGTTGAGGACTACAAGAAAATAATAGAGCTCATCCTCAGGACTCCACCATTTGACAATGAGGAGGAGACCTCATTGGGATTCAATGCCAACATTACTCCTGCTCTAGTGAGCCAGCCTCTGGCTTCAGCAATGGCTTCTCTGCAAGGGTTGGTTCTTTCCCCTTAGCCTGAGGTGACTGCTACAGCTAATGTTTCCCCCTCTTCTGATCCCCCTGCTAAGAAGCGAAAGGTAGACAAGGGGAAGAAGAAGGTTACTGCCCACAAACAATCGATGCTAGAGGTTGATGTTGAGGAGTGACCCATTAAACCTAACTCCCAGACAGAAAATTAGATTGAAGTCCTCATGGATAAGATTGGCATGATCCTGGGATGTTGCACCATGATCCAGGCACCAGAGGAAAAAAAGTCCTCCTTTGGGAGGTTGGCAGGCTATGTATCGCATTATGGCTTAATGGTAAGTAGGGTCTTTTTATTCCAGCTTTCCTAATTACTTCATAATCTGATTCAGCTACTTGACTTTTCAGAATTTGATAACTATGATAAGGAATGATGAGGCACTTCAAACTAAGGAGGAAAAAAAGATGAAGCTTATTAATGAGATGGCCACTGCCATAGCTGAAGTACAGGAACTAGAAGGTCTAGGATGCCGAGACTATTGCGGTGAATCTTGGCTTGGCAATTAATGATTTGAACAAGGTAAGGATTGACTTGGGCCTAACTCAAAAACATGCAAAGTGGTTGGTATGGAATGCCAAGATTGCTGAGTAGCAAGCTAGGATGGTAGAACAACGAACCAAGAATGTAGAGCAACAAGCTAAGGCCACTATAAAGGAATTAGAGGCAGCTAGGAAGGAAATTGCTCTCACAAAGGAGGAGGCCACCAAGGTCAAGGGAAAGACCGCCATGCTAATAGCGAGGCAACAAAGGAAGCCAAGTCCAAGACATGCACCACTTTCTTTTTCACCCTGTAAGAGTGATACTCAGAATTGTTTTTTTCCTTTTTTGGCCTGTAGGCTCTTGAGGCCATTGAACACTTTAAGAAGAGAGCTGCTAAGGCTAATTCTTCCAAGGAGGAAGTAAGCACCAGTGCTAAAGCTCTTCCTATAGAAGTTGCTACCCAAAGAGAAGACAATCCTTAAGTCATTGAAGTTACTGATGCCTTAGTGGTGAATGTTTTTGAAGCTCTTCGTCCTGATCCTCAACCTTAAGAAGGGCCGGCTCCCGAAGCCCCAGCTTCCTAGACTATGTGCCCTATAATTTTTGTACTCCTTTTTGAAATTTGTAATGAATTTTTTGAACTTTTGTATGAATTAAAACTGTCGAGAGGCTAAATGAGTTCTCATTTGCTTCTGTGCATTTCCCATTGGTCAAACATGTGACCATGAATTTTGTTGCAAAAATGAAAATTCGATAAACTGCTTTCACAAACACTTTTTGCATAACGCATCACTTTTTGTGTAGGACTTTTATACTTTTATTATATACACACAAATTCAAAGGATTTCATAGATAATTAGACTTGTCAAATTTTACAAACATTAAGGGACTTTATTGATAATAGTGGCAAAGATGTTTGGCATTCCAAGCCTAAAGGAATTCTGTCCATTCCATATCCACCAAATGATAAGCTCCATTGCCCATAATTCTCTTGATAAGGTATGGACCCTCCCAGTTTGGTCACAAGGCCTATTCACTAGCCTTGTGTGCTCCTAAAAGGGCAAAGCACAGAACAAGGTTGCCAGGCTTATAGTTTCGGTTTGCACTTTTCGATTATAGTGCCTCACAACCCATTGTTGATTGTTTGCAATCCTAAGGCAATCTTTCTCCCTCACTTCTTCCATAAGGTCTAGGTTAGCACTAAGTAGTTGATCATTTTCTTCAAGATTAAAAGTAATCCTCTGTTGTGTTACCACCTCAAGTTTTGCGGGGATCATTGCTTTGCATCTGTACACCATTGAGAAAGGGGTTTCACCTGTAGTGCTACAAGGAGTGGTTCTGTAGGCCCAAAGTACCATTTGTAGCTTGTCCACCCATGCTCCTTTTTTAGCCTCTAATTTTGTCTTCAAGATCTGTTTCATGATCTTGGTGATGGCCTCGACTTGCCCATTAGCTTATGGATGGTCTACGATTGAGAAGCTTTTGGTAATTTTGAGGTCATCACAGAACTTGTAGATAATGTTGTTCTATACAAATTTTTCAACCTTGGCAGATGAGATCTCTGCGAGCTCTTTCACCTCTACCTATTCGGTAAAATAGTCTATGGCTACTATTACATATTTGTAGTTTCCTTAAGCTGTAGGAAGTGGTCTGATCAAGTCCATTCCCCAAATTGCAAAGGGCCACGGACTAACCATCTATCGTAGGTAAGCTGGAGGAGCTCATGATACCTTCTTGAACCTTTGGCACTTATCACATTTCTTCATAAGGTTGATAGTGTCCTATCTCATTATAGGCTAGTAGAAACCTTGCAAAGAGCCTTTTGGGCTTGAGATAGCCCCTGTATGATTCTTGCAATAGCCTATGTGGATTTCCTTAAGGACGGTATCACAGTCATCACCATTGTTACATCTCAAAGGTGTGGTTGTGAACCCCCTTTTATACAGTATGTCATCGTAGATATAATACTTGGCTACTTAGATTCCCAGTCACTGTGCTTCAAGATTGTACTCCGATAACTTCTCGTTTTACAATAGTCCAGGATTGCATCCATCTAAGAGCCTGGCATTGTGGTAATGGTCATCATGACATCTTTTTGCTCAATGCTCTGGGATGGAAGGAGTTCCACTGGGAGCGCCCCCAAGAGGTCAATGCCTTTGGTTGTGGCCAGGTGAGCCAAGGCATCAACATGCACATTATGGGCCTGCAGTATCTATTTAACCTTGTATTGTTGGAAGGGACCTAGTGATTCTTGGACTTTTGAAAGATAGCTAGCCATTTTCAAACCTCGGGCCTGATATTTGTCCTTTACATGGTAAATGACAAGCTATGAGTTGTTAAAGACCTTAGTTTCTTAGCTCTCACTTCTCTTGCGAGTTGTAACCCAGCTAATAATGCTTTATACTCGGCCTCATTATTTGTGGCTTGAAAGCCAAATCTTAGAGCACAGAGAATCTTGTGTCCTTCTAAACTAATAAGAAGCACCCTTGCTCCTGCCACTTGATCGTTAGACAACTTGTCAATGTACAATTCCCACTACGGAGCTTCTGAAGTCTCTATTTCCTCAAGTATGGGCTCAGTAAATTCAGCAATATCGAATTGGGTGAGCTAAATTGCTTATTTGAGCAATCGATCTGAAGTGTCCATTTTCTGCAAGACCTACTTCAGTGGGAATTGTGTGAGAACCTTTATGCTATAGGCTTGGAACTAGGGTCATAACTTTCTTGATGCAATAACCAGGTAGTAGGCAAGCTTCTCCATTGGCGAGTACCTCATCTCAGCATCCAGTAGCCTTTTGCTCACATAGTAAATTAGGAACTAAGCTCTTTCCTCTTCTTGCATTAGTGCTATGCTAAGGGCGTGTTAGGATACTCCCAAGTAAATGATCAACTTCTCTCCTTTTTTTGGTTTTGATAAGAATGGAGCTTGTCCGAGATATTGTTTAAGTTCTTGGAAGGATCTTGCATTCTTGTGTCCATTCAAACTTCTTAGCCTTCTTTAGGATGTCAAAGAAAGGGATGCATTTTTCGATCACTTTTGAGATGAATCTATTGAGCACTGTGACTTGGTCGTTTAGAATCTACACATCTTTTGGACCAGTGGGGAATGCATATCAAGGAAAGCTTTGATCTTTTTTATATTTCCTTTGATCCCCCTATTGTTTACCATGAAGCCGAGAAACTTTCCCAAGGCGACTCTGAACGTGCACTTATATGGGTTTAACTTCATCTGGTAACTCCTCAAGATTTGAAACATCTCACCCAAGTCATGGACATGGTTGGTGAGCTATTTGGGCTTCACTAACATGTCATCCACATACACCTCCATCATCTTACCGATCTGATCTCGGAACATCATATTCATTAATCACTAGTAAGTCATCCCCACATTTTTTAGCCTAAAAGGCATCACTTTATAGTAATATAGTTTGTGATCAGTGATAAACGAAGTGTACTCTTCGTCCTATGTAGCCATTTGGATTTGGTTATGCCTGAGTAGGCATCCATGAAGCTAAGGAGTTCATGTCCTACTGTTGCATCCATGAGTTGATCGATGCATGGCAAAGGGAAGTTATCTTTTGAACGTGCCTTATTAAGGTCAGTAAAGTCAATGCTAATTCTCCACTTTTTTGTTTTTCTTCCTTACGAGGATGGTATTGGTCACCCAAGTGGGGTAATGTGCCTCTCAGATGAATTTATTCTTCATGAGCTTGTCCATCTCTTCTTTCAACACAGTATAACATTTAGTTATCATTAGCCTTCTCTTTTGCCAAACCAGTTTGGATTGGGGGTTGATATTTAGCCTATATGATATATCCCTGAGGTCAATGCCTACCATATCTTCATGGTTCCAGGCAAAGACGTCCAAATTTGCTTTGAGAAATTTGGCCAGTTATGCCTTCACATCGGGTGGCAAGTTTTTACCCATCTTAAGGCACATTTCTACATCTACCTCACTAACCTATACATCTTCGAGCTCTTTAATGGGACTAATAGCTTCTTTAGCTTCTACCTCGTGAGGATCAAGGTTATGACTGACTCCCTTTATGCTCACAGTTTAAGGCTTTCCTTTGGATACCACAAGCACCTTTTTCCCTTGAGCCCTGAGCTTGATAGCATCCTCGTAGTAGCATTGGGCTGCTTGCTACTCCCCCCATGCATATCTGAGTCCATTTGAAGTCGTGAATTTAATGGTTAGCATCTTGGTCGATGTGATCATGTTGAGGTCATTCATAGGGGGTTGCCCCAATATCACATTATAAGCTGAGGGGCAATCTATGATTTAGAAATCTGCCATAATAGTTACTTGATGGTCTAAGTCTCTTGGGGTAAGTAGGAGTCTAGTTTGTCCCATTGGGAGTATTCCATCTCCCATAAAATCATAGAGGGGCTCGAGAGAAGGATGTAACTAGCTTGCTTTCATGCCTATCTAATTGAAACATCCCTTGTACATCACGTTGATTGAATTGTCAGTATCGACCATTATCCTTCTCACATCGGCGTTGCCAATTTTGGCTCAGATGACTATTGCATCGTTGTGAAGGAAGTAGATTCCCTATGCATCCTCCTCTATAAACGTAATTTCATCCAAGGACACTTTTGCTTTCCCAGTGAGTCTTTCATATTCCATATGAATCGCTAGTAGGATGCGACCTGTCACTCGCACATAGCGATTGCATGATCTATTCGAGGTGCCTGTAATGCGAGGTCTACAATGGATAGTGAAGATGCTCCTCACAGAGGGCACTTCCTCATGTTCTAGGGTTTGCTAGTGTTGATGTTACATTGGTTGTTGAGGATGAGGAGGTCATTGTCCTGAGGGCCTTACTACATAGTCCCTCAAGCGACCTCTCTTAATAAGGTCCTCAATAGCATCCTTCAGTGCCTAACAATTTGAAGTGTTATACCTAACTTCGCTATGGTAGGCACAGAACTTGTTGCAATTCCTCTAGTTAATGGGGACTTTTAGCGATTTGGGTCTGCCAAAGTCTTCATTGTCTCTCTTAGTTAGTAGATCCTATCTAGAGTGTCTAATAGGATGGTGTAGTTGTCATAGTGACCTCGAGGTTGGAATCGCTTGCTCCTAGCCTTTTTTGTGGCTTGCTCTCTGGAGCCGTTCTTTTGACCTACTTTGTTGTTCCCACCACCCACACTTTTCTTGCTCTAGTTGGAAGTATTCGCTTCCTCTTTTTGGTTGGGCTTTTTTGGGCTGAAGGTTTCTTCCCATTGGATTTCCTTGGTAACTTATTCATAGAACTCACTTAAACTCTTTATCAGAGACTTGTATATATCCTCATATAGTTTTTCATCTTTATGAAGTTTGGTTAAGATTGTTGTGAGGATACTTTTGTCCCACAGGTTTTGTACATTGCTAACCTTTCGTCAGAATCGAGTGATGTCATCTTTGAATGATTCATCTTTTCACTGAAAGACTATTGCTAGGTGACAGAATGAGGCGAGTTGCTTCTTTAATGCCTTATATTGATTGAGGAATCTCACCTGGCATTTCTTCCAACTTCGAATGCTATGGGCTGGGAGGCTCCTGAACCATGTCTATGGCATCTCTCTGAGCATGGCAAGGAAGACACAACACTTCACCAATGGGTTGGAAGTCTGTAGGTCCATTTGGACATTAAAAACGTCTAAATGGTTATATGGGTCACTATGCACATTATATTGGGGAATGTTTGGGACTTTGAACCTATGGGGAAGGGGTTCTGTCTCGATCGCCCTAGTGAATGGAGTTCTTTCCTCATAGGAGTCTTAATTGCTTTGAGTCATGGGTCTCTTTTCCAACTACTTCACCCTCTGGAATAGTTATTCAATCATTGGGTCCTGAGACTTAGACTGTTAACTCATGGTTCGTCAACTTCTATCATTTTAGTGATTGTGAGAGTGATGATCTAAGGTTTTGTGCCTCCTATTATGTTCATGACCAGGCAAGTAGTGATCCGATTTCATTCATGGTTAGTTTCATTTAAGATCTCTCCTTGGCATGAGCTCTCACTTTGTTGATCACTTTTCATGCCTTTGTGAACTTGATGGACTTTTAATCTAAGCCTCGAGTTGGACGAGTGAATGAATCAATCCAGCTCGTTAATGCTCGACTTTAACTTGCTCTTCTTTCTAAGGCCAAGATTACTGGGATCCTCCTTAAAGCGTAACAACTTCAGCTTGCCTTGGTGCACCCTGGGCCTGCGCCTCAGCCAATGCCCTGACCATATCAGCCAATTCCTTCATAGTATTCTCAAGTGCTTCTTGGCATTGGTACCAAGTTTAGGCTTCATTAACCTCAAAAACAACAGTTTGGTATGGAATAGGAGGTTCTATGCTGACGGCAGCACCTATAGTGGGGGCAGCAAAGTCCTATTGTGGTTGTGCCTAACCTTCAAGTTGGCCAGTGCTAGCTTCTGTGCTTCTAGTGGCTTTTCCTCTTACTATCATGTTTAAAATAATTTATCAAAGATAAAGATAATGAGAATGCCGTGGGCACCCTTCCTCAAGCACCAAAATGTTGACATCAAAAACTGGTCAATAGACTTGAGTCTAATTTAACCCCAAACTGCAAGCTAAAAAATGATCTTATGGGAAAGAAAGAGATAAGGGAGAAGGGAAAGAAGTAGACTCTAGAAGCTTTATTGTGGTTCGGCTAAAGCTAGTTTGGCCCCTATGTCCATGGTGATATGTATTTGCAATTAAACGATGGTTATTTAGGATGGTTTTATAGATACAATGCACTATCACTGTTTCAGTAGAGTTTCCGCATCTGAGTTCTTGCTTATGATGCAATGATCTCCCTCCTATTTATAGAAATAGGGAGGGTTATAAATATAATTTTATAAACAACAAAATGATTATATATGCCACATAGGGTGTTAAATGCTAGATGTCTAGTAATAAAATCTGGGCAAATCATTGTCGGACTATTGAGGGGTTGATGTGTCGGTTCTGGAGGCTAACCTATCGGTTGGAGAATACATGTCTTTTGCTACTAG
Source organism: Saraca asoca (assembly GCA_026873985.1). Taxonomy (NCBI): domain Eukaryota; kingdom Viridiplantae; phylum Streptophyta; class Magnoliopsida; order Fabales; family Fabaceae; genus Saraca; species Saraca asoca. The sequence goes on from JANHAO010009956.1 coordinate 10,202, forward strand.
CTTTACTTCTGTACGTATACTCAACTCGCTATCCTAGTCACCTGAGGTCATGATAAGTGACCTACCAATTATGCTAGTCGAACTAGCTACATTCATTCCATAGGCCTTCTGAGAGATAGTTGAGGCATGTTTCATTCAGTGGGCAGGAGTCTTCCTTAGTGAGCATAGTCTCCATTGTGACTTTGCCTTATGCTCTGGTTTGAGTTAGATGGATCGGTACCCCCGTTAAGTGACTTCTGCCCCATGGTCTTGGGCCTTCCCCGGTTGAAGTAGTCTCTTGTTGGGCTTGGCCGGCCCAATTTGCACTGCCCGAAAAATGGCCACAACATTACCATACAAAAAAATTATCTTCATTATTCTTTCCAAAAAAAGAAAAATAAATCTATGTGTTAATGAAAATTAAAGAAATTTAATTTTTTTTTCAAATCATTAATGGAGAATGATTACAAAGCTAAAAAAAATTTCAAATAGATTTTGAGTTAATTTTTCTATTTAAATTTAATATAAATTGATGATAAACTTAATTATAAATTATTTCAAATTTTAGAATATAATTATGTAAAATAAAATTATTGATAATGGATTTTAGTTCGGTCTAAATTCAGATAACCTAAAAAGTTCTTAAGGACTCAAATTGCGATCCAGATGTGCAAATGGAGATTGAAGAGATAGGGAGGAAGAGCAACAGGAAGGTAGAAATACTTTTAACATGGTTTGACTAAAATTGGGCAGCACCGGTCCCTACGTCCATAGATACTTTTATTGCGCTGGTGAAAATCTGACAAAGTTATAGTATATGAATTCCACCTACCTTATAGTGATCTCCTACCTTTTATTTATAGAGACTAGGAGGTTACAAATGTAAATTTACAAGTTGTAAATCTATTACATCAAATAATAAATATACAAGACAACCATACTACTACAAATTGACTTTTGCAGGTTGCTTTCTATTAATGGGCCCTACAAGCTACTTTCTGCAGAAGGGTGCAATGAGTTGAGTTTATGAAAGAGTGTTTCTTATTGTCTTAACCATGGTGAGCTTCTAGCTGGCCGAGATGCTGTGTCTCGTAAGTTGGGCCTCTTGTTCGGGATTGTTGTTGGCCTTAGCCAATGATGTTGAGCTCACGCAGGGTGAATTGTTAGCTACGCAAGTTGATCTTGTCTCTAGCATGTTAAGGCTATTGCCTTGACCTTGCCCTATTCCTCAAGCTTACAGCTTAAGTCTTAGCAGTCTGACATGTTGGTCTAGCGATCTACGCTTGTCTCATCACTACCCTACTATTCGAGCTCCCAATGTCTCGATTCAGGGACCTTAAGCTAGCTTAAGTTGGGCCTTCATTAGCTAAACTTGTTTGTTTGGATTTTGCTAGCCCATTTTGTATGAAGCTAGAAAACACCCATAACATTAGACCCCTAGCTCTCAATGCACCTCACAGATTGGGAGTTGGAACTTGCTGGCAAAAGCTTATATGTGTAGTTTGTCATTTTAGGCTTTTATCTCATCACTTTTTTTACACGCTGAGCTTAGCGACTAGTGGACCATATGAAAATTGCACCTGAGCGAGCTCAAGGGGGGACACTGAGATATGTCACATGTGTTCTCAGCCAGCATTCTCATTGCCTAGGCTGGTTTGTGCATATAACTCTGCTAGCAATCTTGTTGCTCAGTTCTACATTAATCTTATTGCTCAATGAAATAGCAATCCTATTGGTCACTCTCACAATAATCTTATTGCTCAGTGAAATAGCAATCTTGTTGCTTGTTACTCATTCTCACAGTAATCTTGTTGCTCAATTTTACAGCAATCTTGTTGCTCAGTGGAATAGCAATCTCATTGTTGGGCAGGTGACATTTATTTTAGTGTTTTCGCACCTCAGTGAGCTTAATTGACAAGATTCTAGAGTCAGAAAATGGTCTTTATTGTTGATGTTTGCTCCTAATTAGGATCTCACTAAGGGTGCTGAGGCTGTTGCTATCCTCCAGGATGCACCACGTAATCTTACAAGTGGCCTCTTTTGATGAGGTCTTCAATAGCATCCTTAAGTGCTCAACATTCCGAGGTGTTGTGCTTGACCTTATTGTGATTGGCACAGAACCTACTCATGTCCCTGTGCTTGCTAGGCCTCTCAAGGGTCTAGGTCTCCTAAAATCTTTCCTGTCTCGCTCTGTTGCAAAGATTTAATCTTAAGTGTTAGATAGAATGTTGTAGTTTCCATGGCAACCTTGATGTCGAGGTCACTCACTCCTAGCCTTCTTTGCAAGCTGATTGTTGGAGTTGTCACCCCCATTCTCAATGCTCCTCTTATTTTTAACAGAGCCATTCATCTCATCCTTCTACTCAGACTTTTTTATGCCAAAGGTTTCTTTCCACCTGATCTACTTGGCAACTCATTCATAGAATTTAGTTAGATCTCTTACTAGGGACTTGTATAGGCATTTATATAGCTTTCTGTCTTTGAGGAGTTTTGCTAAGATCATTGTCAAGATATTTTCTTCTGAGGGATTCTCTATGGAATTGGCCTCATGCTTGAACCTGGTTATGTACTCTTTCAATGACTTATGTCTATGCTAGAATATCATTGCAAGATGGCAAGGAGGCATGGGTTGTCTCTTCAGTGCCTGGTATTGGTTGGTGAACTTCATTTGGCACTCTTCCTAGTTATTAATGTTGTGAGCTAGGAGGCCTCTAAACCATGTTCGAGGTATGCCTCTTAGTGTAGCTAGGAAGACATAGCATTTAACCAGAGGATCAGTTGTTTGGAGATCCATCTGGACATTGAATGTGTCTAGGTGGTCATATGGGTTTCTATCCCCATTGTATGGTAGAATTGTGGAGATTTTAAGTTTATAAGGTAGGAATAGTACTTCAATCTTTTTGGAGAATGGTGAGCTCTCCTCACAATGACCCTAATCATCTTGAGCTTAAGGGCATTCCTCTAGCTACTTTATCCTTTGAAGTATCTCGTCCATTGTTGGGCCATGTGCTTCAGACTATTGTCTGGTAGATCATTGGTTCATTTTTTCTTCGTCATGGGAGTGGCAACCTAAGGTGTGTACTCAGTTAGTATTGTGTGAGCTCTCAGCACAGTGTAGTCTCTCATGTCATTAATTATCACGATTCTCACATGATTGGTGAGCTCTTGACTTCGTTCACTAGTTGGAAGAATGAGCCTAATCAGAGTGCCAACGCATTCGTCTAGTCGACCTTTCCTCTTGGACTTCTTCACATAGATACTAGAGTTGTGCAGTGATCTCAACCTATTTTTGTGCGCCTAAGGTTTGCGCTTGTGCCAGCACTTTGATTGCCTTAGCTAACTCTCTCATTGTATTTTTAAACATTTGCTGAGGTTGGTGAGGTGTCTGTGTTTCATCAATCCCATTGATAATAGTAACAGGTTGGTAGTGAGTTTCGGGGGGAAAACCGATGGTGATTCTGGCAGTGGGAGCACCTACTAGCTAGTTAGCTAGAGTGTTTAAGCTTCTGGTGGTCATTCTTCTCACCATTACAGTTGAATAGAAAAGCAAATAGAAAATAAATGAGTTCCCACAGACGGTGCCAATATGTTGACGGTGGATTTTGATTCGGTCCAAATCTAGCCAACCCAAAGAGTTCTTAAGGACTCAAACTATAATTCGGTTGTGCAAATGGAGATTGAAGAGATAGGGAGGAAGAACAGCAAGAAGGCAAAAGGACTTTTAACGTGGTTCGGCTAAAATCAGGTAGCAGCGATCCCTACATCCACGATAGTTTTATTGCACTGGTGAAAATCTAGTAGAGTTACAGTGCATGAATTTTGCTTGTCTTACAGTGATCTCCCTCCTCTTATTTATAGAGGCTAGGAGGTTACAAATATAAATTTATAAGTTTTAAATCTGTTACATTAAATAATAAATGTAGAAGACAGCCTAGACTACTACAAATTAGCTTCTATAGGTTGCTTTCTATGAGTGGGCCCTACAAGCTACTTTCTACAGAGGGGTGCTATAAGTTGAGGTTGTGAGAGGGTGTTTGCTTTCGGTGTTAACCATGGTGAGCTTCTAGCTGGGCAAGATGCCGTGTCTTGTGAGTTGGGGCTCTTGTTCGGGATCGCTATTAACCTTGACTAGTGACGTCAAGCTTACGTAGGGTAAACTATTGGCTACGCGAGTTGATCTTGTGTCTAACATGCTAGGGCTATTGCCTTGGCCTTGTTTTGTTTCTCGGGCTTGCAGCTCGCGTCTCAGCGATTTGACATATTAGTCTGGCAATCCACGCTCGCCTTATCGCTGCCCTGCTATTTGAGCTTGTTTCCTCGATGACCCGATGCCTCAATTCAGCAACGTCAACCTGGCTTGAGCTGGGCCTTTATCAGCTAAACTTGTTTGTTGGGCTTTTACCAGCTAATTTTGCATGAAGTTGAAAAACACTCATAACAAAAATTATAAAAATTAAATTATAAATTTAATAAAATTATAAAGAATAGAATTTCTATTAATCCTTATAAATATTTTTGTTCATTGTTATCTCTTGCAACGGTGAGAGTGATATTGAGACTGGGATTGAGATAAGAAACAACAGTGGAAGAGAAAGGAGTAATGGTAGTCTCGTGATCATTCTCAAGTTTAAACTTTTTCATCCAATCAATTGCTAATAAATGGTGGGGTTAAGCGTAAATTTTGTTGTCAATTATTGACAAATGGTGGGAGAGGAAAAAATTTAATAAAAAAATTACATCATTCATAGTTAATAAAAAATTTATCAATAATTGACAACAAAAATTTAATTATGAATATTATTGATAAATTTTACCAACATTGAAACATTTTTACAAGTTTTTATGAAAATTTAGTAAAAAAAATTACATCAATTATAAAAAATTCTTGCAATTTTCACAAAATATTGCAAGTTTGTATGCATTTTACATATAACAAGTATATAAAAAATGACAATTACATCATTCATAGTTACATAAAAAATTTCTTCAATTTTTTTCATTTAAAGTTGAATTTTATTTATTTGAATTGTTGAAACTAAATATCAAATTAAACAACAATTCACATAATCCATTCAACAATAACTGCCTAAATTTATATGATGATATCATTAATTTGTTCCATTCTTATTGTGCAGTGGGTGCTAACTTATAATCCCGAATAACAATAATTTATTAAATAAAATTATATTTAAAATATTAATGAAATTTCTCTCTCTACTTTATTTATTCCTCATTCTCTTTCCATTTTATCACTAATTACTTTATTTCTTTTTCTCTTTTTATGTAAATCTTTCTATTTCTTTTTTTCTTTCCATATTTTTATTTCTCCCTTTCACAATTTTTTAACTATATATTAAATATTTAATGTCATAAAGCTCATCTTTAAGAGAATAATTTAATTTTGAAAAAATAAAATAAACTGAAAAAAGAAATGGTTTGAGGAAGAAATAAAAAATATGAAAAGATTTTTTTTAAAAAAAGAAATTGTTAGATTCAAGTCAAGAAAAAAAATAGAGAGAGAATAATTAGAGATAAAGTAGAAAGAATGAAAAATAAATAAAGTTGAGAGAGGAATTTTAGGAATATTTGAGATATAACTTTATTAAACTATACTATATGATCATTGTTTCATTTGTCAATATTACATTATCTATCGTCACTCTTATCTTACTATACATTAAATGTTAATTCCTTCTTTTAAATCGTTTTTGTCATGCTCCGATTATCGACAAGTAATCGACATAGAAAGTCACTTAAGGGTGGCCCCTATCAGCCTAAATCATACAGTAAAACTTTTAATGTTACACACTTTCCTATGTGAAGAGCAATTAGACAATTAAAACAGTGTAGGATATGATGGAAAAATAGAACAACATTGATACATTTATTATATTCATAACAAAAATCCAGTAGAGTATCTCTTATTTTCCGAACTCTAAACCATAAGCCAGTATAATAGCCGAGGGCTACATAGCCTACTCAAAACTTGTACAATTAGACAAAATGCAACACAAAGCCTAGATATAACAGTATACACAATTTACTAAACAACATTCACACATATATATGGGACAACTTAACCTAACTAACTGTCAAAATGCCACCATTACAATGTCTCTATACTGCACAAAAATAGCCTACCCAATCAAGAAGTATGCTCAAGTCTAGATAGGTGAGGATGAGTATCAAGAGTGGCCTCAGACTTTAAAAATATTTTTAAAAAAATGGAGTAAATTTCCTTAGAAATCGAATGAGTGAATAATTTTTCAAGAAACCATAGTTGTTGCAAATCATTTCCAAATATAGTTCAATATAACATATGCATATATATATATATATAAATATCAACTTGTAAAACATATTACGTGTAAAATATATTTTTTAACAATACTTAATTAAACTTAAATCATAAATCTTGTCACAAGATAACATAAGGTTTTATTTAATAGTTGAAATAAAAGATACCTCTAAATCTTGAATATTTTGAAACAATATTTTATAGAAGGAGTTCATGAAATTCATTCCTAATAAGGTTTGTGTATTATAATTCCTCCTTCCCTTAAAAGAATTTATCCTCAAATTCTTCAATCACGAACAAAAATTAGGACGGCATGGAAAGATGATCCACAAATAGGTCAATAAATTTGAGTGGTCATATTAGAAAAGATAAGCACATACTATTATGACTTGTTCCTACTTGTTAACTATAGTACGATGATTAATAGAACGATACTCAAATAAGATTACTCATGTTTGAACCCTTTTTTTTTTTTTTTTTGCATTCCGTCATTTATCAATCAATGCTGCATTTAGAATGAGAACTACTCAGAACAAACGTACACGTAAGGATCATTGTATTCCATAGGGTAGCGCTAAAGGAAAGGGAACCTGGCATTCTTTGACGGCAACCAGAAATTGTCTCAAGATTTCTTGGACGATTCTTGATCCAAAGCCACTTATACTAAGTTTAAAAACTAGGCACTCCAAAGATATGTTGTGGTTCTAAATTACTTGCTTACAATTTAATACTAATTGTACTCTAAATTGCACTATTACTCTAAAATCTAGTTAAGAAACCTTAATGGGGTTTAAAATCTAAATTAAAATTTTTTTTTATCAAATAAACTAGCATAATCATTTGATGAACAATAAGTCATCAATTTACATAGTAAATCAAGACGCTTCAATGAATATAAATCAATTTTTTTAATAAGATAATTCTAAGCATAGTTTAAACACCGAATTTTACATGCTAAGTATTTGTAAACCTTTGAATCCATTATCGCTATACAATAAAATTAAAAATTTGGAATTCAAATACATTTTACCACAAGCGCTATACAATAAAATTTAGAATTCAATTACAAACTAAGGCAACTAGTAGATAAACATTACATCTATATTATTAAAATAATTATAAATACTTTACTTATTTTCAAAGAAATTAATATGTCAAACTCTTTAAATGAACATAATCTAAGTGTTTCAAAGTAATAAAGAATAGACTAATTACATATATATTAAATGTCAGCCCTATCATACTAAGAATTAATAGAAGTCGAAATAAAATCATCTAAATTATATATTTTTCTTTGTCCTATACATGCTCACGGCTTAAAACCAAACCCATGCATATCTCATTTACACCCATTATACTTATTTATAGTTTATTATACATGCATATCAAGCAAGCCATACATAAGCATGCATAATTGTCACTCAGTTCAAAGTAGCAAAGCCCTGCATGTATACACTAGAAAGCATACAGGCAAAACATATAAGCATATATATAAAATATAGAAATGCACAATATAGATATATA
>JANHAO010009957.1:0-18024 GCA_026873985.1 Saraca asoca
ATAAAGAAACTAAAAAGTCAAAATGAAAATCTGATTAAAAAGATAGAGAAAATTGAAAAAGAAAATGCTAATTTAAATGTATTAGCTAAAAATTAGTTAGCGAGAGCAAAGTATGTGAGCATTGTGATTCTTACAAGTTGGAGATAGAGAGATTGAATAAGATGTTATAGAGTTTTGCTAATAGTAATGAAAAACTAAATGTCATGCTTGAAAACCAGAGAAATGTTAAAAATAAAACTGGTTTAGGATATAGACAACAGTAGCTTAGAATATCTAAGAAATGGAACCCTGCCTATATCACTTGCTATTACTGTAATTATAAGGGACACCATATTAGAGACTGCCTATTTAGGAATGGTACATACTTTCTAAAGTCAAATGAAAATTTGGTATGGTTGCCAAAATTACCTATTGCTAAGAGAGTTTCTACTTTATCTATTAATAAGTTTAGACCAAAATCTTACTACGTACCAGCCAAGTAAACTTGATTTCAGTTTTATAGGTATATGTGAGAGAAAAGAAAGCAACTTATGATGCAGAATAAAAGTTGCTAGATAGATGTTGATAATCTCCCTATAATTTTTAGTATAAATTTGTTTATTTCTCATGTTTAATTTGTATATTACAAGTACTGACTTAAACATCGAAGATATTGCTGAATTTGTTTTACAGGTACATGGAGAGAACTTGAAACCTTAAGAGATTTGAGATGCCTTTTAGTTGAAAATTTAGGAAAACTCCTTAGAAAATTGAAATTATGAACATACTAATCGATTTAGTAATCAATGTCCATTTATCTAGTTTTTTTAGTAATTACATTGATGTCATAATCGATGCACTTCTCAATTTTTAAATGTTAAGAATCAATCTACACTTCGATTCAGATCAATTTTTAAACTTTCAGGAAGGTTCAAAATTTTCTATAAATTACTGGATGAATCAATTACCCAATCAATGCATAAAATAATACTCATACACACACTGATGTTATAATCGATTCCCATATAAATATCAATGAACAAATTCAAGCCAAAATCGATACATTAGTGAATTTTTGCTCTCTACATCGACTCCTAAATCAATTTAAGGTGTGATAATATAAATATTGAAATTGAAGTCGAACCCATTTCTATAGTAACCCTTCAAACCCCTTTACTGGTTCGTTCAACTTCTCACTCTTCAAAACTCCAAAATCTTCATTTGCAAAATCGATTTCCATCAAATTTCTTCCATAGAAACACCGAAAACATCATTCTCTACCATTCTAACAAATTGATTTCCCAAAAATCATTCCACAATAAAAAACCCCAAATTCAACCTAGGAAAAACCCTAAAAAGTATCGAAAAATAAAATGTCTCATCAATAATCAACAATGGCAAAAAGGTTCAAACTTTTAGCAAAGCGCAAGGACAAATCTCCAATGAAAGTACACAACCAAGTGAAGAAGAAGCATTCTTCCCATCACCAAACAATTATGCCTCCTATCTTGCTTTAGAGAATAGAAAAATTGAACCCCTAAAATGTTTTAATGATCAACTGTTCAAAACAGCCCATTTACCTGAATTATTAGCTAAGTACAAGCTAAAAAAATTTTTGATTTTCAAAGAAACAGCTTATCCTAGGCTTGTAAAAATGTTTATGCTAACTTAGCTAATGTTGATGGTAAATTATCCTATTATGTGAAGCGTAAATACATTGTGATTAACACTAAAATTTTTGTAAAACAATTTGGTATGGACAATTCAATGTCAAAGCTTACTACAGGATCATTTAATGAATATAGTAAGGAATTGGCAGTTAGAATGTTATTTCCCTACTCCACCCCAAGAGATAACAGTAGGAAATTGTTAATAACTAGCTTGTCTCCTGAATATAGGATTCTTTACTATGCTCTGTGCAAAGTAATAATGCCAAGAATCACCAACTTCACCCAAATTATGAAAGATGATCTATTTTTTATGTGGGTCATCAAAAATCAAATTGATTTTAACTCTCTATATTTTATTCTGAAGTATATAGGTGAATGTTCTAAAAGAACTAATATTGAATATCTTCTATATGGTATGATTCTGACACCATTTTTCACCAAAGCAAAAATAAAGATTTTTTATGAAATTTCATCTTCTCCTCTAAATGCTATCACAATGATTACCACATCACATTTTCATAAAATAGGTTTAAAAAAAATAGTCAAGGAAAATGGACGAAGGAAATACCCCTGCCCATGCAATCATCCAATTAAACCTCAACCTAAGCTGTAGTTTCTACTAAAGTTGAAGCCAGACTGACTGCCTTAGTTAAACGAATGCACAAACACATGATAGAACAAACCAACAAGACAACTAATTCTCAAGATTCATGGTTCAATGTTATGGAAGAGAGAATGTCTATTTTAGAAGAAAAATGTGACAAAAAAGACAATGAAATAAATCAAAGACTTAAATCCCTTGAGATTTAGATTCAAGAAATTAGATTAAGGTTACAACAACAAGAAAAAGATGCTGAAGTGCAAAAGATGGATGAACTACCTCTAGAATAATTTTGTTTGATTATCTGATAATTGTATCCCCAAGTCCCGTTTACCCCTTTGTTATCTTTACTATTGTTATTATGTTTTGGATTACATTTTGATATATGATAGATATTTTGATATTCACTACATATGTTGATATGTTCAGGACATTATCTTTATGAATATTTTATGTTGATGATTTAGATATCTTGTGTTATTATTGAAATTATATTGATATTTTATCTTGATATTATATAGATTAAAATTTGATCAATGTATTCTACCCTTTCTTTATTATTTTTGGTACACAATTTTATTACTTTTTGATATACTAAAAAGGGGAGAAATATGGAATTTTCAAAACTAACTTTCTTCATTTTTCAAAATCCCATAAATTTTAGATGTTATTTTCAAACAAAAATTTAAAATATTATTCTCAATTAGAGAGAGGGAGAGAAAGAGAAAAAGCTTAAAGCTAAAAGCTTAAAGCTTTCCTTTTAGATTTTTTTACTTTGAACCTTATCTAAAATTATTTGTCAATATCAAAAAAGGGATATTGTTAGCCTAGATTATCCTAGCCATACATATTTCTTAGTTTTGATGTTAAAAAATAATTTTAATCAATTTTTCACACTATTATTTGATATTATATTTTACTACTTATTCTAATTTGTCTTATAGGTTCAAAGAAAATGATTCAAGATATTCAAGGATAGTTTTAGGATTTATTTTATATCAGTAGGATCTTTTGCAAATAAGTTTAAATGATATTTGATTGAAATATTTTAACTAAACAATGAAGTAAATTCAAACCACTTGAAGAAAATAATTTTTCATAAGAATAGATTTTATAAAACTGTTTTATACATTAAAAATTGATTTCCACATCGATTCCTATTTTAAAACCTACATAAATTGATTTCCACATTGATTCCAGAAAGAACATTTTTTAAAATTGTTTCAAATTGAAGGTTGGGAAAATTTCCTACATTGATTCAGTAATCGATTACAGTTCTACTCATAACAAACTAAACTTTGATTACCACACCGATTAATTAGTTGTAACCACTTTGAACCAATTCCATAACTGATTCAATAATTGAAAATTAGTTATTCTGTTACAGATGGTTATAGTAGTTATAAAAACCCAACTGCTTTCATTCTAAAACAAGTTTTCATAGCTTTTCTTCATTCTTTAAGTGTAAAAATTTCTGAGAAAAGTGCTACACAAGATTTCTCTCTACCTCATCAAGTTTCTAAGATCTTTTCAAGTTTTTCTGGATCAAAGGTCAATTGAATTCATATTAGATTGTTTGAGATTTCATCTCAAATCAGTGGTATTATATTTCATAATTCTTTTTATGTCTATTTTTTTATTTAAGATTTCTAGGGATTTAGAAATCTTGTTTATGTTAGCAAGAGCCTGCTATAATTCTTGTGTTTTTTTTTAGGTTTAGAAGAGCCTGTTTATAATTCTTCTAAGTTAGCAAGAAGCATATGTAATTTCTTGTGTTTTTTATGTAAACTGGCATTCCAAGAGTCGGGTAAATGCTAATAGTTTTTCCTTAAATTGAAGAGATTTTTTAGTTAAGAAAGATCAAGTGGAGTAGACTTGAATTACGGTTTCAATTCAAGTTGAACCACTTTAAAAATTTGTATTTTAATCTTTATCATTTTGCTACATACAACATTTTAGATTTCTTATTTTTGATTATTTGTCGACAAATTTAGTTTATTAAATCATATCTACTACATTAATATTGAATCCAAGTGTAACTCAAAGGTGCATATAAATTCTCCAATGAGAAAAGAGCAAGATCCAAAGTTTTTTAAAATTTTAACTCTAATTTATAGGGACCTTACAAAATACAATACTTAAATTAAGATATGGATCTCAGTTATCTAATGTGTAATCTCCTTTAATTTGATCCAAGAATGATTCAATTTGATGAAAATAGATGAGGTAGAGATAGATCTACTTTAAGCTTTGTTTTCTCTTAGTTTTTTGCAATAAATGTTATGTTTGAAATGAGACTAGGTTGTATTTATAGTGTGACAGCTAACATTTAAAAAATACTAACTTTTAGACTGTAAGTCAATTCATGAATCGATTCAAAGGCGGTTACTAACTTATAAATTGATTCATGGATCAATTCGTCTATGAATATCATCAATAACTTCATGACTGAATTGATGTGTGAATCGATTCACACTATCATGTAAATAAGTTATAAATTGATTACTTAATCGATTCATAAAAATTCCTAACCTCCGGTGAAAACAATTTTTCAAAACAATTCTTCATGAATCCATTCATGTTCATTTTCATAAGATTTTTAGTATAAATCGATTCACAAATCGATTCACACTGTGAAAAATAGTTTTTATAAAAACTGTACTTGTGAAAAAGTATTTGAATACTTTATTAGAAAACTTTTTATTTTAACTCATTTCAAGTGATTTATTTCTATCTCAACTTAACTAATTTAAGATACTTGTTTTGGATCAATACTAATTAATACAATAAAATTGCTATATCTAAAGACGAATCTCTTGAATAGTATTTGGTTAACATTGATACTGTAATCAAACAACAAACACTAAATGCATAGTCAAATTATGATATTAATCAAAATTATTTTTCAGTATCAAAACTAAAGAAAGTATGATAGCAATGCTAAAAATCTCCCCAGCAAAGCTAACAAAGTTTTGATATATTGTCAGAAAAATTATATCCACCACATGCAAATATATTTTTCTCATAGTCAATAATAATTTTTGTGAAAATTTTGTGCTACAAATCATCTTTTACAACTTTAATTTTCTCATTTTCTTAGCACAATTATATATTTGTACCTTATTAGCTTTACACATTTTAGATGTTTCATTGACTTAAAACTTTCTCAGAGTTTCTTCACTTTGTAAGTAAATTTAAATTTTGTATTTTTGTCTAAATTACATCTTTTCTCTTTTTCTTTAGCCAATAATCATATATCATTCTTTTCTAAATATAAAATTAAGATCCTTATCATTTTTTTATAATATTGAGTGCTACATTGTATATATTAAAAATGTTGTTAACAATTATTTCCTTCTTGGTTCCATTTTTCACGTTAGCAATATAATTAATTAAGATATCTTTAGTTTCATAAATTTCAAGTACCTAAACTTCTTCTAGAAGTTTGCCTTTAATTGTATCTCGATTCTCTTCAAGAGTACTTAACTTTTCAATAAGGTTATTTTATTCATTTGTTCTTTCTCTTTTGAAAATTTTTGTATTTAAAACTAATAGTTTTATCATACTTCTGGTATGTTCTGAACTCTTTTACTATAGAATAAATGGATTGTCCTAGTAGGATATCTATCCAGATTAGAGCAATCATAGCCAATATATAGCATTTATTTCCTCTTCAATCAGTAATATATCTGCAATTAATCTATTATATTTTGTATATCAATCATCTTTTAAACTTCAAGTTCATACTACTTTGTTTGAGGATCAAGATATATGTATTATTTCTACAGTCACATATTTTCTCCCCTAATATTAGGGATATAATATTTTCTCCCCTATTAGAATCATTAGTTTTTTTAAAAAAAAATTAAGAAATTATGGTTTTAAATTATTATATTTTATTATTACTATTCTATGATTTTATTGAAATAAATATTATTTTACAAAAGTGTATATATTTGTTCTTTTTATGAAAATGAGAATTTCTTCGAAGAAAAGTATTTCTAAAATTTAATCTCGTTGCATTATCTAAGAAGCATTATGAATGATAGTAATGGAGAGAATATGTATAAGATAGACATGATTAGCTATGGATAGATCAAAAGGTGTAGTATATGATGAAAGATAAGTATGTGTATGATGAAAGATAAGAATGCCAAGAGATATAAGTATGTGTATATATGTAAGTGAACTGACAAGAGATATTGGTGAACCTACGTACACTAAGAGATATATGATGGTCACCCATACAACATGGGTTATAGGATAAATGGTCACCTATGTGACAAGGGGTCATGGCATAGGTGTATTAAGGTACAAAAGTTATGAAAAGTAGGATAAAGAAAAGTCAAAGTTGAAGAAAATTCAAAGTTAAAGTTAAGGAAATATCACTCTCCAAGTATTCTCTATTGTCAAAATAATTATAAGAAATAAACTTTACATGATTATCATATATGACTTAATAAAGTAAGATGATATAAGCTTTATATGTTTATTATATATGACTTAGTAAAGCAAGTATAATGATTTCAGATTATATTATGTCTATGATGTAGAAGAATAGTCAACAAAGATAAAGATAGATATTAAGTATAAAAGATTAGATATGAAAGTTTTAGGATGATTATGATTATATTTTTGAAAGATATATGAAAATATGTTTTCCACTAAGATTTTTAGGTTTATGCATATTTAAATATATGACCAAAAGAACTTTCAACCCAAAATTAGGTTTGCATTCTATTCACTGAGTCATCTTCTCACACCATTCATTAACATTTTTAGGTTAATGAATTTGAAGAGACTATTCTAATAAGGAGATTCTTCAAAGATTGCATGTGCATGAAATCAGGTACGTGGTTCTCTTGATTATCTTTTAGTGGTTAGTGTCAGTCCGGTCAAACATTAGATCTTCAATTATGATTACAATTTTGAGAAAGGATTTTATTCGATTTTAGAAATTATTTATTTTAAAATGATTTTAATCAAAGATCTTGTATATCACAAGTTTTAGACAAAAAGCCTAAGAGATACGATTTCTGTATTGTTTTAATGTTTTCAAATTATGAAAAAGGTTTTTAATAAGAAATGACCCATGGATTGGCAAATCACCATAAGGCGATTCGTGTCAATCACACCCTTGAATTCTAGACTGTGACAATCTTTAACATAGGCAAGAGCTTGCTATTTCAATCTTCCCTAAATAGAAGGCATACTTAAGTATTTTCTAAGATTCAAAACCACTTGAATATTGAGATCAGCTAACACTCTCTCAATAGTTGAAGCATCAGCATTATTACTGAAGAAAATCAGGGAATTCTCAAAGCTGATAGAATGCTTCAATGCAAGATTATACTTATGGACTATACCAATCAGGTTCATAATTGCCCATGTAAAAGCGTCCAGAAAAAATAGGGAGTCTTCTAGGAAGAGCATATGGGTAAGTGAAGGACAAAATCTAGCTATTTGGACACCTTTAAGCTTTTTTTTTCCCTTCAAGCTCTTTGGAGAAGCTTTGACAACACTACCATAATGATAAATAAATGAGGGGAAACATGATTCCCCTAGCGAAGACCTCAAAAAGATTAAACTAATTCAGTAGCTACTCCACCTAAAACAATATTGAACTTCACTCTTCCAACACATTACATAACTTTGCACCCACTTCATCAAAGAACCAAGCTTTAGAAGGACTTTTTCCAAGAAATCTCACTCTAGCCTATCATATGCCTTGTTCACATCTACTTTTATAGCCACATCAACCCTTTTTCCCTTCCCTGTGTTTCAGATAGTGGAAATATTTATGTGTGACATGTAAATTATCCTGAATTTGCCAACCCAGGGTGAGTGCGATTTGAAATGGAGAAATGCAAGCAGATAGCAAATTTTTCATTTTGTTAGTCAAGATCCTTATGATAATTTTATAACTAAAATTGCACATACTTATAGGCCAAACATGACCCATTTCTTCAAGGATTTCTACTTTGGGGATCGACATCAAATACTCTTTTTAGGTATGGTTATAACAATAATTTCTAGTATGCATAAATTTTAGGTAAATAGGACTAAAATTAGTCAATTGTTATAAGTATTAGTTATTTAGATAAAGAGAATAATCCTAAGTTATTGGATTTGCATGTAAGTTATAGAAAACTTGTAGAGTTTGGAAAAAGAAGCCTAGGACTGTTCTTAGCTTGATTTCGAGAACAAAAGCTAGTCTAAAACCATATAAGGTAAGTGGATATTCTACTTTAACTTACAATCATATTATATTTTATATACTTGAAAATGTTTTGCTTCTATATTTATGTTTTAGCAATAACTTCATCTAGATTAATTTTATTATAAATGTTTATTGTTCAAATAAATGATCTCATAGATTTTAGGTGGGGAAAAATGAAGTTTGAATCCTATATTTGTTTTAGAGTATGATGACTATAAATGGTAGCATATTTAATACTCTAATTTATTACACTGACTATTTAATGTGTACTAAGTATATATCAGTTTTAATGATTTATAATCTAAATTCTATACCTATTTATTGTACTTGAATTATGTGAATTGAATATGTTGTTTTGAACTTAAGCTATTGTAAATTAAACACATGTTTTTTACATTAAATTTCCTATTTTTTTTCTTTTCCTCTTTTTCCTTTATTTTCCCTATCACCCATGTTTCTTGAATGTTCCTTTTTCCTGCTTTTTCCCATTTCTTTTTTTTTTCCAATTTTCCTTTCTTTTTCAACACACCTCACTCTACTCATCATCATCCCTTTTCCACTGACTTTTATCATCTTCAATTTCTTGCCAAAAAGTCACTAGACATGCCAAAACCAACATCATTGAGACCCTTCCATTCCAACATCACCTTTATTAGCGTTTTGGAGCATCTATGTCATCGAAACTACCATCATCAATTAGAATAACTCCCTCTCTAGCCTATCACCATATTGCAATTGTTGACCGACGTCGTCACCCAATTAGCTATTGTCATTTGCCACCCATTCCACTGTTTCTTAGTTTTGCTTTTTAGCTTTGTCGAATGATGACTAAACTAACTAACTCCTTTTTTCATTATGTGCTTGTTTACTAAGTAAGGAGTGTCATCTACCATCTTCCTATCTTTATTTCACTAGAGTTGAACCCAACTGCAACCAAGGTTAGGTAGAGCAACTCAAGTGCCCAAGTTGCTTTGTTTCATCCTTGCCTAATTTATTTCCCCTATTTCAGCTGCCTTGTCTCCAAATCCCTTCTTTATGTATGATTATAACTACAATTACTAGAATATAAATTAAATTTTAGATAATAGGACTAAAATTAGTCAATTGTTATAAGTATTAGTTACTTAGGTAAATAGACTAATCTTGTGTTATTAGATTTGCACATAAATTATTGAAAACTTGTGGAGTTTGGAAGAAGGAGCCTAAGATTGTTTTTTTGTACTAGACAATATCACATAGCAATCATTATAAGATAATATCATCATCAAGTTAGCATCTTTAACAAATCAAAAGATAATATCATAGAGCAATTATCATATTAAAAGATAATATTATAGAGCGATTATTAAATTAGAATAGATTCTCTCTATCATACTAGAAGATCATATGTTCTTTTATTCTAATATATATTCTTTTATTCTTTGTACAAATTTTTCTCCTTAATTCTTTATTTTCTTTTAGGAGTTTCATGTATATATAATTGTATCTCTGTTTTTGATTATATGCAATGCATTTCAAACCATTCTCTTTAACCTTTCTAATACTTAGCTTGATTCCGAGAACAAAAATTAGTTTGAAGCCTATAAGGTGAGTAGATATTCTATTCTAACTTGCAATCATATTATACTTCACATACTTAAAAATGTTTTGTTTCTATATTTAAGCTTTAGCAATAACTTTATCTAAATTAATTTTGTTACAAATGTTTATGTGTTCAAACAAATGATCTCATAATTTTTGGATGCAAAAAAAAGAGAAAAAAAAAAGGAAGTTTGAATCCTATGTTTTGTTTTAAAGTATAATGATTATGAAATCTTTAATGACTTTGGTAGGATGAGATTTGGTTTTGAGCTAAATTATATATCACAATGCCATTTGTAAAATTTTCATGTTTTATCAAGAGCTTATGAGTTTCATTGTGTAAAGTATGTGATTTAGTTAAAGTTAGATCTTTGGGAGTTTTCCTTAAAAAACTCTAAGTGCACTTGAAAATGTGATTGTCATAGCTATTGTGGGTTGCATACAATAGGAATTTTTGTTTGATAAGAGGAGGATAATTGGTGGAGAGATAAAATGAGGTCAATATATGTAATGTTGATATATGTGATATGATAATTGACTTTGGGGTCTTGGATTTGACCTTGACCTTTAGAAGGGGATTTTACCTTAGTTATATTTTGTTGATGGTGAAATCTGGTTCGAACGGAGAATCCAAACTTTAACCAATGGAGATGAGTTCAGGGAACCAATACTGCCTCTAGAGTGCGAAGGAAGTTGGACCGAGAGGAAGAAGGGATGAGGAGACGGTGAGTTTAACGTAGTTCGACTAAATTCGGGCGGCATCGGACCCTACATCCACGGTAGAGATTTTATTAAGAAATAACTTTGGCAGAGTTTCTGCTTACAAGTTGTTGGCTTTCCCTCTCTTCTAACAAGACAATCCTATTTCTAGAGGAAGGGGAGTTACATGCATTAATTACAAACTATAGTTGAGTTACATCAAGATATTAATGAGAAAAGATCGAAAAAGACTACAAACTGGCCATTGTAGAATGTAGGCTGCGGGGTAGGCCCTCTAGGTCAGCCGTAGACTGAGCCTGTCGATGTCTACTGCTTGGTGCTACTTCACCAAGCGAGGTGCTGGGCATCCGGAGCGAGAACTCTTGACCCAGGAGTGCCACAGGATCCACGGTAGCAAGGCTGACATCGCTGTAGCGAGATAGTGAGCACGAGCAGGGTAGATTGTTGCTTGTCGAATTACTCTTATGACCTTCTTGCTGGGTCACTACCTCATGATGGACGAGGTGAGGCCGACTTCACAGGAAGGAGCCGGGATCACTTCGCTGTGCCACTTGCTGATGGGCAAAACGAAGCTCGTCAAGTGCCTTTAACGTGTCCAGAACCACAGGCTTGCAAAGTCATTTTTGCATATAACATAAGCCCCCAACTCCCGGTTTGCTTTACGAACAGGGAGTTGTAAGTTCCCGAGGCTAGATTTGTATCTTCAGTCAGTGTCCTCTCTTGATCGAAGTGTCATGTCAGATGTCTTTCCATTCTGCTTTAGGCCATGCTTTCTTCTGTTTGTCATTTTTGGCTGTTGGCGTGGCACTACTGCTCGTTTTGGGCCGTCAGATGAAGATCAGGTCTGATACCTTCTGGATTCTTCAAAGGGCCGAGTGGGTCTTTTTATAGCCTGAGGCATTCTTTCTTTCATCCTAGAAGAACTCAATGAAGGAGACTCAAGAGCCTTCCGTATTTCGGTGTCTTGGCTTCCGGCGAAGCTTACTAAGACATAGATGGCCTGTTACAAAGTGTCGGGAGATATGGATAGCCCGTTGCACGTGGTTCCATCACAGGATCCACCAGACGGGCTCCTAGGGGATCTTGTGCTGACTTTGGGCCACCTCCTCCGGCTATTACTTGTGGTGCAACACCCTAGCTAGGCTGCTATGACTTTTTGATTTGCTCTTGGCCTGGCCTAAGGGAACGCGTCGGAGGGAATAAGCAGGAGGAACTGGGAGTTGATGTCCTTCCTGCAGGCGCGAGCTCGGTGATCGGTCTTCTATTCTTGCCGGAATGGTCATGCCAAGTCATTGAGCTCCTTTCCTTTATTTCTTCATTTCTTCTTTTTGGTGTAATTTTGCCTCGCTGGTCGAGGTCTTTTTGCTATTCAAGCTTGTTCCTCTTTTCAAATGTTATAACAGATGCTCTACGCATCGCCATATGTAAACTTCTGATGATTAGTGAAACTTCTCTTTTTGCTAATCGGTTGTGCTTTGCTTTATTATTATTTATATTTTTTTTGATTGCTTGACTTGTCACAAGTGAGAGTGGGGTCGCATGCGAGCTGTACCTAAGAGATCTCGAGAGATACGTCCACATGAGAGCTGTGGGAAATCCATCCGCATGAAAGTTACCGGAGGTGGTGATGTTTTTGTGACCGCAAGGTAGGCTCGAGGGCCGTCTCACCCTCGAGTGTTGCAAGGTAGGCTCAGGGGCCATCTCACCCTCGATTTTATTTTGAGTTTTCGTAACCACAAGGTAGGCTCAAGGGTTGTCTCACCCTCGGGTGTTGTAAGGTAGGCTCGGGGGCTATCTCACCCTTGGTTTTGTTTTGAGTTTTCGTAACCGTGAGGTAGGCTCAAGGGTCATCTCACCCTCGAGTGTTGTTTGACATAGCGAGGTGAAAATCGTTCGCTGAAGTTTTGTTTTTCGTTGAGGCAAGGTGAAAACCATTCGTCGAAGTTTTATTGCAATAAAGGAGTGAAAACTCTTTGTCAAGGCAACGCATGGCCAATTGGCAATTTACATTGATTCAGCATACAACAGTCGATACAATCAGACATCCTTGACAACAGATGAGAGTTATAGGATCAGAATATGGTTCAGAGAGAGTGCTCAGGCTCTTGGGTGACAACTCGTTGAGTCTGATGAGCACACTGTCTCGATGGTCTTACCACATAATCTTGTAGTCTGCCTCTTCTGATGAGGTCCTCTATGGCGTCTCTTAATGTCTGACATTCTGAGGTGGTGTGTCCAGCTTCATTGTGATAAGCACAAAATTTACTTTGGTCTTTGGACTTGACAGCTATCCTTAACAGTCTGGGTTTTCCAAAGTCCACATTGTGCCTTTCTACAGTAAAGATTTTGTCCTGTGTGTCTGACAGGATGGTGTAGCTCTCGAAGTGGCCTTCGGGTCGCTGAGGTTTCGCCTTCTTTGCGAGATAAGGAGTGGGGTCATTGTGACTCTCGCTACCCCTCTTTTGCTCGTGGTAGGACTGTTGTGGCCTGCTTTATGCTTGGGTTCCTCTGTTCCAAAGGTTTCTTCCCACCTTATTTGCTTAGTCGCTCGATCATAGAATTCAGTGAGGTCTTGAGCAGGGGACTTGTAGAGGCTTCTGTATAATTTGCTGTCTTTGTGAAGTCCTGCAAAGATTGTCGTTAGAATGCTTTTCTCCGAGGGATTCTCTACGAAGCTGGCCTCGTGCCTGAATCGGGCTATGTAGTCTTTGAGCGGCTCGTCCTTGTGTTGAAAAATCATCGCAAGATGGCAAGGAGGTGTGAGTTGCTTCTTCAACACTCGGTATTAGTGAATGAATTTCCTCTGACATTCTTCCCAACTGCAGATACTGCGAGCCAGGAGGCGCTTGAATCATGTTCGAGGCATTGTCCCTAATGTGGCAGGAAAGACGCGACACTTCACTAGGGGTCGATTGTCTGGAGGTCCATTTGAGTATTGAACATGTCCAGGTGATCACTTGGGTCACTGTTCCCATTGTACAACGAGATAGCGGGCACTTTATGTTTCTGTGGAAGAGGTTATTTCTCAATCTCCGCAGAAAATGGTGACGTCTCCTCACTGCGAGGCTGGCAGCTAGCTGTTGCGATCGTTGCAAACTTCTCTTTGAGCATTCTCACGAAGCTGCTGGAGCTATGCCATGACTTCTTCTTGTCTTTGAGCATTTTGGGCTTGTGCCTAAGTAAGAACCTTGATAGTTTTAGCCAACTCTTTGACGATGTTTTTGAGTGCCGATCGGGACTGATTGGGCATCTGAGCCTCTTGAGTTTCAGGTGTAGCAGGGTGCTGCTAGGAAACTGGAATGGTAGAACTCTGAGTCATTCTTCCTCTGGCCATTGTTAGGCTTTGAGAGAGATTTCAAAGAGCATATGGTCCCCACATATGGTGCCAAAATGTTGATGGTGAAATCTGGTTCGAACGAAGACCTCGAACTTCAGCCAACAGAGATGAGTTCAGGGAACCAATATTGCCTCTAGAGTGCGGAGGAAGTTGGACCGAGAGGAAGAAGGGATGAGGAGACGGTGAGTTTAACATGGTTCGGCTAAATCCGGGTGGCACCGGACCCTACGTCTACGGTAGAGATTTTATTAAGAAATAACTTTGGCAAAGTTTCTGCTTACAAGTTGCTGGCCTCTCCCTCTCTTCTAACAAGACAATCCTATTTCTAGAGGAAGGGGGAGTTACATGCATTAATTAAAAATTATAGTTGAGTTACATCAAGATATTAATGAGAAAAGATCGAAAAAGACTACAAACTGGTCGTTGCAAAATGTAGGCTGTAGGGTAGGCCCTCTAGGTCGGCCTTAGACTGAGCCTGTCGGCGTCCACTGCTTGGTGCTGCTTCGCCAAGTGAGGTGCTAGGCATCCCGAGCGAGAACTCTTGACTCAGGAGTGCCATGGGATCTGCGGTAGCAAGGCTGACATCACTGTAATGAGGTAGTGAGCATGAGCAGGGTAGATTGCTGCTTGTCGAATTGTTGTTATTACCTTCTCGCTAGGTCGCTGCCTCATGATGGATGAGGTGAGGCTGGCTTCGCAGGAAGGAGCCGGGACCACTTCACTATGCCACTTTCTGATGGGCGAAACAAAGCTCGCCAAGTGCCTTTAACGTGTCCAGAGCCATGGGCTTGCAAAGTCATTTTTGCATATAACATATTTCTTTAACTAAATCAAGGATATGACCTTAGTTAGTACATCTAATATATGACATCTATTTGATTGACTATGAGAAAAGTTCCATTGGATTCTGCCAGTTTTTTTTTCATGTTATATATTTTGGATAATATGTTATTAATAGTTTAAGTTTGCATAAGTATTTTGGATTTCTGTATAAGTTTAATGTTTTATGAAAAATAAAGATTGAGTTATTAAATGATTTATTTTATTGAACTAGTTTACAAAATGAAAATGGTATTTCAAAAGTTTGATAATTCATTTTATTTTTGTTAAATCAGCAAGATTTAAAACCTAATGATTTTCTCTAATCCTTTTATTTTCCAAAATTATAATGATTAGTTTATTTTAAAGAGTTATCTTTTCCTGATTTCATTAGCTTGTATTTTTAAATTATGGATTTTTGTGGATCAATTCATTCATTAAGTCAAATGGACTCACCTTTTTGATTTCTATTTTTCTATGCATTAGAATATAAACCAAGGTTACACACGTTAGCTGGTGTAGTCGAATTTACTCAGGAGCTCTAATAGTACAATAGTAAAGTAAATGGATAGTTGAAATAACAATCTTGATTTATGTGCATTATGTGTTGTATGTTTGTTATGAATGAGTTTTGGTTATACATAATTGTATAACAAGTGGATACATGTGTTATTGGGCAAGTAGGCCTTCCAAATTTGTGTTGGTTGTCCTTTGACTAGTGTTAAAAAATAGAGGAGGTTCTGCTAAAATTTTAACAAGTTTAATGTTGTATGACAAAAAATTGGCCTCGCAAGGACGAGTCCTCGAGTACAACGAAGACAGAGAGCGACAACAGCAAAGTAATTTCGAGTGCTAAGCCCTGCCTCGCTCGTCACATTACAATGACGCTACGAGGGGGTTCAGGTATATTCCGCAAAACGGCTTCCCCCGAGAAGGACGATCCAGCAAAGAAGTCATGAGGCCAAACTATTGAGTGACTAATCACTCCGCTCAAAGCTCGCCTTCTCACTACAATGACACCTAGCTCGCTACAGCAGAACTCACGACGCCTCCAAGCCAAAATTTCCCTGTTCAGGACATCAGGCAGTAGGCACAAGTTCACTGCCAGCCTAGGGGGACCATTCAGCAGCCTACTTTCTGTAATAGCCGGATTGTAGCCCCTTTTACTGCCTTTTCTCATTTATTATTTGATGTAACTCAACTGTGGGTAGTAATTAATACATGTAACTCCCTCCTTCCTCTATAAATAGGATTACATTACTAGAAAGAAAGAGGACAATCTGGTAAGCAGAAACTCTACAAATCACTTTACATTAATAAAACTTCTACTGTGGACGTAGGATCCGATACCGCCCGGATTTGGTCAAACCACGTTAAACATGTTGCCCCCTTTCTTCTTCTTCTTCCTCTTGGTCCTTTCTCTCCTGCACTTCAAAGGCAGCATTGGATCCCAGAACTCTTTGCCGTTGGCTGAAGTTCGAGTCTCACATACCAACCGTATTTCATCGTCAACATTTTGGCATCGTCTATGGGGATCCATCTACTTTCTGAAGTTTCTACTGCAACCTAATCATGGCTAGAGGAAGAATGACTCGGAGCTCCACGGTTCCAGTTTCTTAGCAGCACACCACTGCACCCGAAACTCAAGAGGTGCAAACGCTCAATCGGTCCCGATCGGCACTTAAAAATATAGTCAAATAATTAGCTGAGACTGTTAAGGTGATTGCTCAAGCACAAGCACAAAATGCCCAAAGACAATAACAAGTCATAGCTCAACTCCAACAGTTTCGTGAAGAAGCTCAGAGAGAAGTCTGTGACGATCGCAACAACCAATGACTGGGGGGCTCGCAGCGAGCAGAAAGCTCTATCCCTCATCATGGAGGGCAACGACTGGCAATGGAAGAAGTTCTCTGGAGGCTAAAACAGCTAGAAGAGCGCCCTTGACGTCAAAGCAATCAACCTCACTACGAGGAGACCTCACCATTTTCTGTGGAGATCGAGAAGCAACCTTTCCCGCAGAAGATTAAAGTACCCATAATCCCGCTATATGATAGGAACAGCGACCTGAGCGATCACCTGGACACGTTCAATACTCAAATGGACCTCTAGACGATTGACCCCCTGGTGAAGTGTCGTGTCTTCCCTGCCATGCTAGGGTCAACACCTCATGCTTGGTTCAGGCGCCTCCCCCTGTGCAGCATCGACAGCTGGGAGGAGTGTCAAAGGAAGTTTGTCGACCAATATCGGGCGCTGAAGAAGCAATTTGCGCCTCCTTGCCATCTCGCAATGATTTTCCAACGCAAGGACGAGTCACTCAAAGACTATCTGGCCCGATTCAGGCACGAGGCCAACTCCGTGGAAAATCCTTCAGAGGAAAGTGTTCTAACAGCTATCTCAGTGGGACTTCGTAAAGACGACAAGCTGTACAGAAGTCTCTACAAGTCCCCTGCTCGAGACCTCATCGAATTCTACAATTGGGCAACCAAGCAAATAAGATGGGAAGAAACCTTTGGAATGGAGGAACCCAAGCATAAAGGAGGCCATAGTGGCCCCACCATAAGCAAAAAGAGGGGTAGTAAGAGTTACGATAACCCCACTCCTCATCTCATGAAGAAGGCAAAACCTCAGCAGCCCAAAGACCGCTTCGAAAGCTATAGCATCCTGTCGGACACTCAGGATAGAATCTTTGCCGTGGAAAGGCATAACGAGGATTTTGGGAAACCCCAAACATTAAGGGCATCCTCTAAATCCAGAGACCAAAGTAAATTTTGTGCTTATTACAATGAGGCTGGACATACCACCTCAGAGTGTCGGACACTAAGAGATGCCATAGAAGACCTCATCAGGAGGGGCCGACTACAGGATTATATGGTAAGACCATTGGGACAACGCGCTCAGCAAGCTCAGAGAGTTATCAACCAAGAGCCCGAGTGATGTGCTGCAAACTTACTGCACGTTTTAAAATTACCGCAAGCGCACGGCGTAGTTGTAACAAAGAACCGGCGAGTACAAGTCGATCCCACAGGGAAGTTCTACTTCTTTTTAATTACCAAAACTATTGCAAATCAACTATCCAGACAGATTAAAAATAGAGTAG
>JANHAO010009958.1:0-17999 GCA_026873985.1 Saraca asoca
CTGAAGTAAAGAATGGGATCCTTATAAGATGCCATACTTATTAGGAATAGTATGCTATTTTATGCACAGGTTAAATATACTTGAGATGGCTAGAAATGCAAAAGAAGCAGGTGATACTATTACTGGAACTGCAAGCAATCTAGCTGTATGTGATGTTGATGATAGACAGGTATACCAAGAAGCATTATCTTAATCTCTTGGTCTTTGTTGCATTATAATTTCATCTAATTGTTAATATTGAATTTGATTCAAGAAGAGGGTGGTGATAAAAAGCCTACAAAAAAGGATAGGCAAGCCAAGAAGCTGAAACTAGAGACAGAGTCACACAACATAGGAGATGTTTAGCAGGGCTTCCCGCAAGAAAAGCTCATCATGAACAAACCCCCATTATCTTGCTTCCTTTTAATTGTCATTGGTGGAAGCGAGTCTATTTCATCAAATGACTTTCTGGATTTGTATTGAGTTAGATTTATTGTCATATTTATGAATTTATTGTTACTTTGGTTTGGATATTTTTTATGCATTAAATTTATCTTTAATGTTTAATTGATTGATTTTATTATATACTACAATTGAATGGGTTTTAGATTGTATTGGATGGTATTGGATTGGATTTGTAGCATTTTTATGTAACAATCAGGTGTCAGTGATTGAAATAGTCACTAAATAAAGTGATTGCAAAAACTGTTCATTAGTTAGAGATGAAATTTGTGACCAAATTTTTTTTTTCAAATTTTACCATTTTACGATAAAAATAGCCACTGAAAATTTCAGTGACCAATTTTTCTACTAGCCAGCGACCGAATTGTCACCAAATATTGGGTGGCAAAATTTTGCGTATTGGCAACTGAAATAGAGATCAAAATTTTCGATTGTAAACAATCTAAATGGCCACCAAATTTGCTGGAGATCAGCAACCAAATTTGTCACCACATTTTTCAGTTGCTAATTTCAGCCACTAAACAATTTCAGTCGCTAATTGTTCTATGATTGGGGTTTTAGCCACTCCTTTTTTTTGGTTGTTGTTCAGTCGCTAAATATGTCTGTGATCGAAATTCAATTTTTAGCAACCGAAAATTTCAATCACCAAAATGCATTTTTCTTGTAGTGAGTGTGCAGTGTTTGTAGGATTTTACAAATTTTTGAATTATTTTTTCAAAAATCCTTTTTAATTTTTATAAAATTTTATAGTTTGAAAACAAATGATAAAAAATCTCTCAATCAAACTCTAACGATCTAAAACCCAACCATTTAACTACTTAACATCAACTTGAATAATAATGAATATAAAAGATATAAATTGCAAAAAATTAAAAAAGTAAGGATAGAGAGATTCAAATACAAATTGTATAGTGATTACCCCTTGAAGATCTATTTCAAGGTATATATCCACTCTTCAAGCTTAAATAAGCTCAATTCCACTATGATTTGTCTTTCCAAGTTTAGATCCAGCATAAGGAGAAGCCTCTACAACAATCGTATAAACCTAACAATTGAAACCCCTTTGTAAGAAATCAAGAGATACAACACTCTTTCTAACCTAGGGTTTACTAACCCTAAAATCACCCAAAATTTTTGAGATGAAATGAATAAATGTAGCAATAACTCAAAAGTTTATAATACAAATTGAAGTTCTAAAGGTAAGAAAATCACTCAAATTTAACTCAAGAGGAGTAAAGAGTAAATAGATGAAGCACAAATGAATCAACTCATGAATCGACTTGACTCTAGTCCAAGGCTCTTAGGCAAAAATCCGAAAGGCATGAATCAACTTGTGAATCAATTTGTGTGCCTAGAATTTGTTTCTAAAATATTGTTTTGAAGGCATTTTTTATTAAAAAACCATTTTTAATTCATTTTCAAAACATTCTTTTTCCATTCAAGACTATATTTTTCAAGTATAAACTTTGTTAAAACATTTAAGAACATGAAAAAAATATTTTCTTCAAAAAAATTTCTAAAATCCTTTATGCAAATACTACTTATAATTAAAATTAATTTAATTCTTGAGCTAAATTTAAATAAATTCCTAACCTTTACATTAAAATGATTTTGGGACTAGTCTAAGTCTTTAACAAATTTATCAGCACCTGTCAAGATTAATTCATTGAAATTCAACATATTAAGCACATTCAAAATGTTTGTTATTATCAAAATAAATTATAAAATCTTTAAAATAGGGGCTAGACACAATAAACTGCCCCCTTTTTTTATGATGACAAACCTTTTTAGGATTAGATATCAAACATAAGCATTCAACATACAAGCTCTCCTTCAATTTGATACCTATGAGTATATTTATAAAACAATTTAGCACAAGCAAGCCCCAAAATACCATATTTCTCTTCCTATTAGCACCATGAAAAAGCAAACAACATAGATATAAGAGTAGTACTAAAAAGAAAATTGAAATTGAAAGTATTTAAAATATTCAAAATCAAATCAATAGAGTATTTAAAGTATAAAACAACAATAGTAGAAGTAATGTCAAGTCATATAGCAAGGGGAAATAAGGGCAAAGGGAATCAATTTATAATCAAAAGCAAGTAAAGTGGCTACTTTCCACGTGGTGTGACATTCTCATTGATTTCATTTATTTGGATAGTCATATTGTTCAAACAATCAAGGAGTTCCTTGATGTCAAGATTCACGTTACCCTCAAAGTTGGAGAATGTTTTTGCATAGAATCCAACCACTCATAAATAGCTTTTGATTAGTATCAATCTCAACAAAGCCTTTCATAATAAAAAAAGTTGTGTTGGATTTGCATTTACTTTAGAAAGGCAAGGGTCTCATTTTTGACATCACTACTAGTAAAAGAACCAATAGGAATAAAAAAGCCTGAAGCTCCATGTACATATTCAAAATTAATTTAATGCACATTTCTCTCACCAATGACAGTGCCAGTGATAGTGAATAGAACTTCCTTTTCAAGCCTCATTGACACTTGAAAAAATCTAAATACATTGGTCAAATGCATATCATAAGGTAAGTAATTTGTATCACTTTTAGTGTGGAAGCATTTTATGTAAGTCGTAATGAGGTATAAGATATTGACTTGGATACCCTTCCTAATAGCCCACATAAGAAAAGCTCATCTTCCACAATATGAGTGAAATTTGGGCTCCTAGGAAGAATGATTTTGGCAATAATAAAATGTAGCAAGCTATCTTCTATAGATAAGCCAATGATCATTAATTTTCTAGATTAAATAATAGGATCAACACAAGGAAATTGTACTTTTATAGTTTTTTCTCTTGAATAATCATTCCAGTCCTTACTCATTACCCATTCACCATCACCATTCATTTCAAATAATTCACATAGCAACTTGACATCCAAATCAATTATCTTTTGCATAACAGAGGCGGATAATTTGTCTTACTCAGTACCCAAATTTGCATAGAACATACATACAAGCCTTGGGTAATAATGAGAGCTAAAAGTGACAAACTCAATAAGCTTGTATTTTTCCAAAATGCAATGCAATTCTAAATTACTATCATTTGGAAAGTTTACATCCTAGCATTTTAAAGGATCAACCTTTTGCCTTTGAAGGAAATGTACCATTCATGAGATTCATTGTTGGCAAATAGTTTTTGCTCTTTAGTTTGAACATTTGTATGCGCTAATCTTTTGTCACCAAACATCTTCCTCCTTTTTTAGGAACCAAAATCATTAACCATGAAGGTTTTCTTAAAGAGAGATAAAGAGTTGGGGAAATTTGAGATTTAGGGATTTTTGGGTGAAATTGGAAATTCGACTTGATTGAAGTGCATGACATTGGGTAGAAAACTATTTGGGTGAAGGAAATTTGTGAAAGAATTAGTGAAGATTGATGATTGGAAAGGGTAGAAGAGTGTTTGATAGAGAAAAAATAGGTTTAGGTTTTGAAATAAAGTTTGAAAATGTGGTCTTGTACATATATTATTTCAAAATGAATTGTTTTGTGAGGTCCAAATTGCTCAACGATTCAATTCGTGAAGTATTAGCTTACAAAAGAACTTACAAATTGATTCGCAAGTTAGTTTGCACTTTCTCTACAAACATTTGAGATTTAGTTAGTTTTCATGAGTTGATTCACCCAATTCCATGTGTAAATGATGAATCGATTCACCTTACTTCAAATTCAAAAAATTCTTTAGATTTTCAGCAATTTTCACACTAAACGATAAATCTCAACCTCAAATAACCCAAAATCACTTTGAACAACATAAAAAGCCCAAATTGATCAACATGACACCTTTAAAACAAATAGGGAAACTCTTTGATGCCTAAGTTAGTAATTAATTTAATGAAAAACAATTAAAATGAATTCAAAATAACTTAAAATAAATGATGAACATTACTAAAAAACTAAAGCAAATAGAAGTAAGTTTATCAATTCAATTAACTTATTTTCGAAGGGATTTAACATGTCAAGTTCTTTTCTTATAAATGCAAAATAATTTTCATTAAAAGGTTTAGTAAAAATGTCAGCAAGTTGAAAATTGGTTTAAACAAATTCAAAGACAATATCTCCTCTTTAAACATGATCCCTCATGAAATGATGCCTTATCTTTATTTATTTCATCCTAGAGTGCATAATAGGGTTCTTTGTTAGGTTAATGGCTCACATTTGATAGGAATTTTCTCAAAATTTAAACCATAGTTTGATAATTGCTATCTTATCCTAAGAACTTGAGCACAACAATTACCTATGGCTATATATTTCGCTTCTGCCATGAACAAAGCCACACTATTTTGCTTTTTGCTGTGCTATGAGCTAGAGAATGGCCAAGAAATTAGTGCATTCCACTAGTGCTCTTCTAATTCATTCTACTACTAGTAAAGTTGGCATTGGAATAACCTATTGATGAATTAGAGCTTGCTTTAGGATACCACAATCCCATGTGTATTGTGCCTACAAGGTATCTTAATAGCAATCAACTGTGACTCTTTTGGATTTGCTTGAAACCTTGTACATATAAATATATTAAAAATTATATCAGGTCTATTAGTAGTAAGATAGAGTAAACTACCTATCATGCCTCTATACATAATAATATCCACCTTTTTATCTCCCTCATTAAGATAGCGCTTTGTTGAAGGACTCATGAGGGCTTCAAAAACCTTTGCACTTTTCATGTCAAACTTTTGAAGCAGATCCTTTGTGTATTTAGTTTAGCTTAAAAATATACCATCTCTTGATTATTTGATTTGGAGGCCAAGGAAGAAATTCATCTGCCTCATTATAGAAATTTTGAATTCTCCTTGCATGATCTTAGCAAAATCCTTGCACATAGACTCATTAGTAGCATAAAAAATAATGTCATCAATATATTTTTGCTCTAAGAGGATATCATTTCCTTTATGATTTATGAACAAAGTGGTGTCAACTTTACCTTTTGAAAAATCATTATTTGTAAGAAATTTGCTCAACCACTCATATCAAGCTCTAGGAGCTTGTTTGAGGCCATAAAGAAACTTTTTAACCTTATAAACATGATTAGGAAAGAGGTGACTTTCAAAATTTAGGGGCTATTCAACATAAATTTCTTCTATAATTAATCCATTCAAGAAGGTACTTTTAACATCCATTTAATAAAGTTTAAAGCCATTCATGCAAGCATATACTAATAACATTCTAATTGCTATGCATTTGTTTCATTGAAATCAATACCTTCCTCTTAGTTGTTACCTTTTGCAACCATTTGGGCTTTGTTTCTAACAATGACTCCATTTTCATCAAGTTTGTTCTTGAAAACCCATTTGGTTCCTAATTAAATGATCATTGAGTCTTGGCACAAGTCCCTAAACTTTATTTTTTTTAAATTGATTTAATTCATCTTGCATAGCCAATATCCAATGTTCATCACTTATAGCCTCATTAGTGTTTTTAGGTTCAATTAACTTCATTTCTTTCAAATTGATTTAATTCATCTTGCATAACCAAGATCCATTACTCATCATTGATAGCCTCATCAATGTTTTTAGGTTCAATTTGAGAAAGAAATGCTAGATGATCATAGGTATTTCTAAGAGTATTACACATTATCCTTTGAGACACATCACCAATGACTTGGTCAATGGGATTGTTCTTTATGATATTTTATACTCTTGTGGTTGATGGGTATGCTCTTCTCCAAGTGAGGAGGCTTTTCATCATCTTTGCTCTCTTTGTCTCCTTCTTCCTCTTCATTTCTTTCTTGTTAAGGATTTGAATCTCTTTGAGGAAGTTAAGCATCCACTTGCTTATCATCATCATCAACTTTATGCACATGAGTAGTAGATTCATCAAAAGCAACATGAATAGATTCTTTTATTTGTAAAGTTCTCCTGTTGTAAACTCAAATACCTAATAAACAATGCTTCATTAGATTTGGTATCAAAATTTTCAAGGTTGTCTTTGCCATTATTAAGTATAAAGTATTTGTAACCAAAAACATGAAGGTGTGATACATTGGGTTTTCTCCTTTTATATAGTTCATAGGGCATTTCCTTAAAAATGAGCCTTATCATGACTTTATTCATAACATAGAAAGTGGTGCTTACCTCATCTAACCAATAAGACTTACAGAGAGAATTGTTATTAGACATGGTTCTTGTCATTTCTTTTAACCATCTACTCTTCCTCTTAACAACCCTTTTTTGTTAAGGGGGTTTTAGAGAAGAGAAGTTATGTTCAATATCATTCTCATGAATTAATAAGTAAAATCATGATTTTCAAACTCTCCACCATGTTCACTTTGGATACTTACAATCGTTATTCCTTCTTTATTTTGAATGAACTTTGCAAGTTTTTGAAAGGCTTGAAAAGTATCACTTTTTTGAGCAAAAACAATGTCCCTATGCACCTTAAGTAGTCATCAACAATTACAAGTACGTAGTAATTTCCACCATGACCTCTAATCCTTGATGGACTAATCAAGTTTATGTGAAGTAATTGAAATGATCTTGATGTAGAAATAGTTTTAGGTTTGAAAGATACTTTTACATGTTTAGCCTTTTAACATGCATCACATAATCTATTGCAATTGTACTTCAGCATAGGCAAACTAATAACCAAATCATTTTTAGAGAGCTTTTTAATGAGGTCCATACTTGCATGATCAAGCCTTTTATGCTTAATCCATGAATTAAAATTTATACTAACCAAACATTTAAAATCAATACTAGGTTCATTATCAATATCAATCATATAAATGTTGTTGTATCTTTTTCCAACCAACTTAATTTGCTTATCATTTATGTTCTCGACTATGTAACACATGGAGTCAAAGGTGACTTTATTCCCCTTATCACAAAATTGGCTAATACTAAACAAATTATATTTGAGCCTCTTAACTAACAAAACATTTTCAATAGAAGAGTGAGGGTCCTTATCAAACCTACCTTTACCTTTCACTTTCCCTGTAGCATTATCTTTAAATGTGACATTTCCGCCACCAATGGGAGTGAGTGAAAAAAAAATTGGTTTGTCATAAGTCATGTGTCAAAAGCATCCACTATTAAAAAATCACATGTTGCTCTGGGATCTGCCATATATCTACATAAGAAAAATCATTCTTTGGATGGAAGTACTTAACTAGTCTTAAGTCCTTAATAGTTAGTCCCACTAGATGAAGCCTTTGGTATCCAAACCAACTTTTTCTCTAACATTTGCAACATCAATGATAGTTTTGCGAGAACAAGTGAATACCATGACTCCTTTGTCGATAATAAAACATGTAAGGTAAGGTTGGTTTTCCTAACAGAGATTTTTATAAATAGAGTTTTGCACACTTGGTTTATATCCAAGTCCTTTTTTATTCAACCCACACCCCTGGCTTCTAAGTAATGAATCAAGTGTTTTCTTATAATTTGTGAATTTTTTAAGCATCTCATTCTAATCATCAATTTTTTACTTGAGACTTTAACAAATAGCACACACTTTTGATGAAAACACAAGGTTTTCAACTTCTTTTAATTGTTTTCTTTTGCAAATTATCATTGTCATCTTCCAAGTAAGTAATAATTTCCTTTGAAAGATTGACATTCATTTTGGCCTTAAGCAAATCATCACTTAACTCTTTATGTAAATCATCAACATCATTAAAAGATTGAATAGAGTTATTATCATTTACCTTAGTATGATTGTCTCCCATAACCATGAGATGAAGCAGTGCCTCTTCATCCTTCTTTTCATCATAAGTAGAGTATACATTATCATCACCCTATGTGCAAGATGTGCCTTTTTGCTTGGTTGCTTATTTTTTTACTCTCTTTCTCCAATTATTTCTTGACATACATGGGATAGCCAGATTTGATGTGTCTTGGCTTTTCACACTTGTAGCAAGTGGGGCTGGATTGATTGTTTTGCTCCCTTCTATTTAGATTTCTCTTAGGAGGAGGGACCTTCTTCTTCCAATAAATTTTTAAGATTTTAAGAGCCTTCAGTACTTCTTTATGAGAAGAGCCAAATCATCTTCTATTGATGTATCATGGAGATCATCCAAACTTTCCAATAAGTCATCTTTCACATCATAAGAAGTAATGGCTTTGAAGGCAAGATTTTTGTTTCTTTTATTATCATTATTCGATTTTGAGAACCTTTTGAGTTCCATTTCCTTGCCCTCAAAGTTACCAAACAACTCTTGTAATGTAATTATGCCAATTTTCATTGACTCATTAATAGTCTTAATCTCTGTTGTCATTTAATGGTCAATGAGTGAAGCATTTTGTGGACCAAATCAGTATTTTTGAATATTCTACCAAGAATGCTCAATGATTAATAATTATAGTAAACATTTGCACCATATCCTTGATAAATTTACCATTATTCATTTTAAAATGTTTATATTGAGATACAAGTATGTGAACCTTAGATACTTTGACTTGGGTGGTAGCTAAGTGAGCAACCTCAAGAGCATCCCATATGTCTTTAGTACTGGCACAATTGGATACTCTTTCATACTCATTAGGCTATAGTAAATTGGACCCAATCCATTTGACCACAAAAGTGATAAGGTGTTTCTTTTTCTCATCTTCACTCAATCACTTCTAGGTTTCAAAATGGCTAAAACATTTTCAAGTCTAGTTAGTAGATTGTATCCATTTTTCGCTATTTACTACATATCAATATCAGTTGCTTCAATGAAATCCTTAATCTTTTGTTTTCAATATGTATAGTGTTGTCTATTGAACTTAGGGGGTATATTCAATGGAGGACACTTAGGGTAAATGCTAAAACCATTTGAATCCTGGATCCCTTTAAGGTAATTACACCTTAACACAAGAGCTAAGCTCTAATACTAATTATAGCCAAGGATTCCACCAAGAAGGGGTGAATTAGTTTTAGGATTTTACAAATTTTCAAATCATTTTTCAAAATTGCTTTTCAATTTTCATAAAATTTTAATAGTTCAGAAAGAAATGATCAACAATCTCATAATCTAGCCCTAGAAATCTAAAATCCAACACTTTCACTGCTCAACATCAACTTGAATAATAATGAATGCAAAAGATATAAAGTGCTAAAAATAAATTGTAGAAAATTAAAAGATTAGGGATAGAGAGATTTAAACATAGATATTTATAATAGTTCTTTATTGAAGATCTGCTCTAAGGTATACATCCACTCTTTAAGCTTGAACAAGCTTGGTTCCACTATGATTTGTCCCTCCAAGTTTAAATTTGACACAATGAAAAGCCTCTACAATGATTGCATTACCCTAACAATCGAAACCCCTTTATGATACCTCATTCAAAGCTAAAAAATCAAGGGATACAACACTCTTTCTAACCTAGGGTTTGCTAGCCCTAAAATTACCTAGAAAATTTGAGATGAAATGAATGAATACAGTAAGAACTCAAAATTTTAGAATATAGATTGAAGCTCTAGAGATAAGGAAATCACTCAAATCTATTTCAAGAAGAGTAAATAGATGAAGAACAAATAAAATATATTGTCTCTGTCTCTTGAAAATTAGGGTTCTTTACAATGGAAATGAAAGAAATAAGGAATTTATAGTGTAAGAGCCATTACACATAGTAAAGAACTATTAATTCAAATATTGCTCTAGACAAGCCAACTCATTAGTGGATTTGCATAAACAAAATTTGAATTATGAATTGAATTGCAAGTTGATTTAGTTAGATCTCATGGCTCTCTGGATAAATTAGTTCTTCACAAATTAACTTGTGAGTTGATTTACATGCCTAGTTTAAAAGCAACAAATCGATTCACAAATTGACTCAACCCGATGCAAGGCTCTTGGACAAAAATCCAAATGGCATGAATCACTTGCAAATCGATTCGCATCCCTAGGATTTATTTTTAAAATATTGTTTTGAATGTATTTTTGATTAAAAAAAACATTTCAATTCCTTTTCAAAACATTCTTTTCCATTCAAAACCATAATTTTGAAGTATAAACTTTGTTAAAACATTTAAGAGCATGGAAAAATATTTTTTTGGAGAAATTTCCAAGATCCTTTAGACAAATACTACTTAAAATTAAAATTAATTTAATCCTTAAGCCAAATTTAAACAAATTCCTAATTTTCACATGAAAATGATTCTAGATGTAACCTAAGTCTTCAACAAATTTGCCAAGGCCTTCCAAAATTAATTCACTAAAATTCAACAAATGAAGCACATACAAAATATTTATTATCATCAAAACAAATTATAAAATCTTTATAATAAGGGCTACACTCAAAACTTATATATTGCTTTTCCATATGCTGGATGAATGGAAATTATATAGGACTTCTTTAAAATATTACAGTCATTTTAATTTATTCAATTTTGTTTGCTACACATGGGAAAGAATTAAAAGAAAATATTACATACTTCAGTCCCTCTCTCTCTCTCTCTCTCTATATATATATATATATATATATATGTATGTATGTAACAAAGGAGACTGTGGAAGTCAATTGATGAATGATTGATATTTTTCACAAGTGAAGAAATTTTGAATTGAGTAACATGTGCACTGATTCTTAATTTTTCATACAAACTATAATTCATGGCAAATTTGATAAATTTATTTTAAGCTGACTTTACTTGTCTGCTGATTTCATCTTTTTAGATTAAATTTACTATCCACATAAAAGTGTTTAAGCCAACAAAATTAGTGCATTTACTTTTTTATTTAATTTTAGAATGTTTTTAGTCAATAATACTTAGAAAATCATAATTTTCTCATATCGATTTTGTTGATGATTGCCATACTGCCATGTGAAAAAGAATGAAAATAACGATATATATTAATGGGAGGTTTTTGTGGTGCAACATGCAGCATGTACTTTTGTTGCATCAGATGCATCATTTCTAAGTAAGCAGTTGATTGATTGACACTTGTCTCCTGTTATTGCCTCCAATAAATCACAAGATCGACAAAAAAATAGAATTATTTATCAAAAAAATTATTGTCATTGCTTATCATAACCAAGTTATTTTAGTAATTGTAAGTAGCACCAAATAAATGGTCGTCGTTACTTAATAATCAACAATATGAGTTAATCTGTATCAGCATGTTGTACAATGCATACTTCACTTTAGAAACTGCCACATTTTATGTATTTGTAATGGGATTTCAATGTAGTTGTTGATGAGTTGGAGATTGAGTTATTTTACCAAGTGCTATAAATAGAGAAATGCTTAATACATTTTTAAAATATATACTCCTAATTAGGAATGTATCGTTTATACTCTTTAATAAATTGAGGTTTATAAAATTATGAATCTCATAAATTGCTAAATACACCATAAAACAACAAAACTTGAGGCGTTTCAAGAGCGTGTACACGTACAAGTGGGATCTTGTATGACAATTGTCATCATGGAAAACTGTACTGGACCTAGAATATTGATCAAGACGTTATGGTTAAAGGAATAACATGTGGGTTATGAAAATAAACCATAGATAACATAAGGACAATGAAACAAGGGAGAATTTGGAATAAATAGGGAGATGGATGAAAACAAAATGAAAGGACTGATAAGATTTGGATAATTTGGGAAACTTAGCAATAATGTTGACTATTTTTGGATAATTAGGAAAACACACAATAAACGATGGAGTTATGAGACTCCCCTCACGAGAAAGGTTAATCGGTGGAGCGGGAACGAGCTATGAAATGATTTGCACACATAATAAAGTCAATTTTACACAATGAAAGTAGTCCACTAAGCACACTACAATGCTCAAGTCAATTCTCATGTAGAGTTTCAATAAGTTTAGTGAAGATAATTTGAAGAGGAGGTACCTGTTCGTTTATATAGATGACAAGCATACTAATTGTCGTGCTCCTAGATTAATGATGTGCAGTCACATATTTTTGGTGTATTGGTGGCTTAAGCGAGATTCTTGTTGAACAGTTGTTATGATCACATTCCTTGTATATGTCAGAATCATACCTTTTGTTATGTGCATGTTAAGAAGTTGACTTGCCTAGGTTTTCATATGATCAACTTTGTGCTCCAAGCTGATTGATCATGCATTACTAGCCAATCGTTTGGATTGGAGCCTTCGTTCCTGTCTCATGGCTATTTTTTTTATTGGCGTTAATTGATCGATCTACATCAATCATTTTAAGATTGCAGGTCATTTTGGATTATGTCAGGTTATATAGTGATGATTTTGCAATTTGTTATTTTTTGTTGCAACTTACTGAGGACTTGTGATAGAAATATTTCTATTTATTTCAAATTTTATGAAAATTGAAATGAAATTTGTGACAGAGGTTGCAAAATATATGGGGAAAGTTTCAAAATTTGAAATTGCTACAATATTTTGAAAAATTTTATTAAACAGCAGTTTTTCTGATGAATATCTCGTTGGAAAGTTTTTTTTAACTATTTGATTTGTTAAAATAACAAATGGAAAGTTTTAAGGTGAACAAAAAATTATTAAGGTCCAAAAGGAGCAAAGACTAAAATTGTACATAACTAGAAAAATTACAAAAGTATAAGAGAATTAAACCGACTCTCGACTTGTCATTTTGACTCCAGGAGATGGCGTGTTTTCTTTCTTATTTTCTTAATTTTATCAAAGTTTTCAAAATAATATTAAGTGTTGTGTCAGCAAAGATTTTAATTCTCTCAACTTGGGGATTTAAATAGAAAATAGGGAAAAAAAACACAAGTGGATTCAAGTTCCACTTAATGTTGTTTATATAGTTTCAAATTGTGGACTGTAATATGTGGTCATGATATTATTGATATGGTGCCTTTCACACCGTAATATTTCACAATTTTGTTTTACAATAATTATTATTTTTTATATTTATTTATAATTTGATTAATTACAATGTAATTGTAACCTAACCGATCATAACCACAATTTACAATCATGGTTAGATATTAAATACGAGGACCAAGATGCGAATTACAGCAACTGGGATAGAATACTACTTCCAGCCAAATGGAATTAGGTCAAAGTTATGGCCGTTCAAATCAATTTCACTTTCTGAATTTGAATTCGGAGTACTCCAAATTGTTGGATCTCTTCCATGCATAAGCTTAGCTGCCTGTCATAGAAAAAATAATGAAAATGACAATACATTATATTTATACACTATTGATGCATTTTCAACATAAAATCAATGTACAATTTGTTGTGTTGTAGCTTGAATTTATGTGAGGGTTTGCCATGTATAATTGATCAATTTTCACTTCAAAATAACAAGACCTGAATTATTTTAAATGCCTATTTAGAAGGTAAGGCCTAAGATAAGTTTGGTTTTGCAGTACTAATGTCATAATGCGATATATAACCAATTTTATCCCTCGCTTGACTCAATACCATAGCTTTGAATGTTTTGCTGCTTGTAACTAAATTTATTGTATGAATTAGCTGGAGCTTCGCCAACCATAGTAAATGGTTAATATTGCCGTGATTAAGAGGGGTGAATTGATTTTAAAATTTTACATGTTTAAAAATATTTTTCAAATTTTAAAAGATTTAACTACTTGAAAACAAATGATAAATAGCTTCACATAATCTTTTCAGCAACTCAACATTCACAATATCAACAACTCAACTTTACTATGAATAATAATGAAAATCAACAATATAAATTGCAGAAATTGAAAGTGCTGAAAAAAAAATAGTGTAGGAATAGAGAGATTCAAATGCAGGTTTATAGTGGTTCCCCCTTAAGAAACTATCTTCAAGGCCTACATCCACTTCCAAGTTACAACCAAGCTTGGAACCACTAAGATTAATCCCTACAAGTTTAACACAGGCACAAAAAATAAGTATTTACAAGAATTGTAGACCTTACAATCAAAAAACTCTTTGAGAAATTCACTTCAAGAAGAAAACACAAGAGCTCTCCCACTTTTGCTAACCTAGGATTGGGTAGCCCTAGAATATGAGAAAATTTGAGATGAACAAGAAATAAAATCACAAGAACTAAGAAGTTTAGATTACATGTTGAAGCACTAGAGGTGAAGAGTCACTCAATTAGCTCAAATTCAAGAAATCAAGTCAATAAATGAAGCATAGATGAAATTGGTCGTATTTACCTCAAAGGTATTAGGGTTTCGCACTAGGAAAATGTGTTAAATGAGTATTCATAGCAAGAGAGTAGCACTTATGATGAAATGACTGTTAATTCAAATTTTTCATGTAGTTGATTAGAGTCGCTCTCAGAATCAAAGGGTGAAATATGAATTATGATTTGAATTGCAATTAGAATTGTAAAAAAAAAAAAAATCAAATTGCAATCTAAATCCTGACCATAATCACATGGGCTTAAGTGCTCAAGTTCAAAGGCTTTTAATTTGAATCACAAAAATATAGCCAAAAATCCAATTCAAATCGCCTTAAATTGTAGGCTTTAGGGAAATTTTCAAACTAGCTATGATTCGAATCTTGCAAAATAATTCTTTTTTCCGATTTGTATTGCCTTAGGATTCAGACTCTCTACCCAAGTCTAGAGACTATGATTCGAATCATGAACACAGTATAGAATGGTCCAATTGGAATCACAAGGCCATATTTTGTTTTTAAAAATGGCTATTTTGAAATCAAAACTTTTCCAACTCATTTCAAAACTTTTCACAACAATTATTTCAACCAAAAAGCATAATTTCAAGTATTAAAATTTGATAAATTATTTAAGAACATTTAGGAATGCTTTTGGAGAAATAATTAAAAAATTCCTATGAAAATTCTTAAGGCACATGCTTCCAAAATTAGTTTCAATTTAGAGCTAAGTTTAAATGAAATCTAAACCTCTACACATAATAAATCCAAGGCTTTCCAGGATTGATTCACTAAAATAAAACACAGTAAGCTTGTCCAAAATATTTGTAATCATCAAAATAAATTATAAAACTTTAAAAATAGGGACTACACTCAATAATATCTCTTTTTCCTATGATGACAAATAATTTTTGGGTTAAATAATAATCAAAATTATTTAGCACATATTCTTG
The DNA here is from genome assembly GCA_026873985.1 of Saraca asoca. Lineage (NCBI taxonomy): Eukaryota > Viridiplantae > Streptophyta > Magnoliopsida > Fabales > Fabaceae > Saraca > Saraca asoca. The sequence goes on from JANHAO010009958.1 coordinate 15,416, forward strand.
AAATAAACTCCTAAATTCCCCCTAAATCTATTAACTCCTTATTGGCATATGCATAATTTCAACGAGCAAATCAGCATAAGCATGTGAGGTCTCCTAAAATCATACTTCTTCCCTTTTTGGCATATCAAAGAGAGTAACCAAAATTCAACATATATAACTAGAATTCAAGATCAAATTCAAAGACAAGTTATATTTAAATGAAATCATCCAAAACAAATTATCCAAAAAATAGTCAAAATAACCTTAAGAGCAAGAAGAAGCAAATAAGAGTGAAAATAGGGAAAATGGGACTAAAGGAAATAATGTAAGCACATATGAAGCATTTCTAGGTGAAATTGTATTGTTGATTTTAGCAAGTTGAGCCTTCATGTTGTTTAGGTGCTCATGAAGGTCTTCGATTTCAGTGTTTATATTGGTTTTAAGCTACTCAAGCTGACCATGAATTCTTTATCTGTTTGCATTAATGAGTCCATTAGATCTACATTTGCTTGAAGAGTTTCATGGTTTTAGTTTGGAAATTAGCACTCCTAGTAGAAGAAGAACCAGACCTACTAACCTTAATAAAAAATGGTCTTGTTGCACCAGAAGAATCTTGCTTCCTCCATCTTTCACCAACAAAATGGAAGGCCATTTGATGCATGTTCTTTTCACCCATTTGGGTAGAATTATTGATGTTATCAACCTCTTTTTCAAGTGACTTTGATACTCAAAAGTGGGTAAAAATCTCAGTAAGAGGCATTCCAAAAGGAAGGAAGCTTTGATTTGGCTTAGTGAAGAATGTTCCTATTTAGGTTATAATCAAATAACAAACATTGATTTCATAACCTTTCTCATTACCCACGTAAAAACTAGTTCATCCTCAACTATGTGAGTTGAATTGGTGTGCTTTAAGAGGATGATCTTCATAATGGTGAAATGGATGAGACAATCCTCATAGAAAGACTAGTGATCATCAAATCTGTAGATGCATAAACAGGTTAGGAATCAAGGAAAAACAACTTTATAGTTTCCTTTTGAGAATAATCTTCAACATCTTTGCTAATCTCCTAACTTTTCTCACCATCCATATCAAATAAATCACATAAATCAATAACATCTACGTTTATGTTCTTTGCATCATAATAATAGACAATCTTCCATTTGTAACTCTTATATTGGCATAGAACATCCTAACTAATCTAAGGTAGCAATGGGCATAGTATGTGACAAATTTCAGCAACTTTTACTTTTCCAATAGATTATAAAACCAAAGATGGCTATTTTGTAGAAAATTTAAATCCCATCATCTAAGAGGTTGAACAACTTTTCCTTTATATTGGACATACCTATCAAGAGATTCATTATTGGTGAAATACTTCTTTTCTTCAGTGGCAACATTTGTTTGAGTAACCTTTTTATCACCCATAATCTTCCTTTTCCATTTTGAATAACCACCAAAATCATTAGACATTTTCAGGCTTGAGTAGAGAGAAAGATTTAGGAAATTTGATCGGTTAAAAACATGAAGAAATAAGGTGAGGAAGCATTTTGGAGAAGAGATTTGGTGAAATAATTAGTGAAAATTATGAGATTTGGGAAGGAGAAGATGTTTAGCTTGCGAGAAAAATCGTAATGCCTAGATTGTTAAGCTATTCAAATCATAATCAAAATCACAAACGCGCAACTACAAAAATCTTCAAATTTGACTCTTTAATTTGAATCACGAGCTCTAGAAAAAACACCTGAGACTCTTCTAAAAACCCTAATTCAAATCACCCTATTCCTTTGTATTTTATGATTCTAATTACCCTACTCCAACTCCAAAAGTTCTTCAATTTTTCAACTTTTTCACCAACCAAACCGTGAATAATGATCTCAAACCATCAAAAAACACCATGAACAATAAACTTTGTTCAACTAGGCACCTACAAAAGAAATCAAGGGACTTTCCGAATACTTTAGTTAGAATTGGATTTAATGAAAAATCAATTTAAATAAATTCAAAATGAATTAAAATAATTAATTAAAATGATTCAAAGATCAATTCAAATGTATCGTGGAGCAAAAGGATGTGAGGCTTATCTGGCATGTATCCATGACATAGAATCAATGGAGCAAAAGGTAGAAAATGTACCTGTAGTTTGGGAGTTCTTAGATGTCTTTCCTGAAGAACTGCCTAGGATGCCACCATAACAAGAAGTTGAATTTCACATTGACATTGTTCTTGGAACTGATCCCATTTCTATCCTATCGTATCAGATGGCACCAGTTGAACTGAAAGAAGTGAAAGTGCAATTGAAAGATTTAGTAGACAAAGGTTTTGTTCGGCCTTGTACTTCACCATAGGGAGCTCCTGTATTATTTGTAAAGAAAAAGGATGGAACCTTAAGGTTATGTATTGATTAGAGGTAGTTAAATATAGTCATGGTAAAAAATAAATAACCACTACTAAGGATTGTTAACCTATTTGATCATCTCACTACAACATTTTTAGCTTTAGGCAACATTAAATCTGGCAATATTTAAAAACCATTGCCTAATATTAGAATAGGCAATAGTTTTTTTAACTGTGGCCTTTGTTTCCAATTTTAGGCAACACTCTTTT
>JANHAO010009959.1:0-18029 GCA_026873985.1 Saraca asoca
TCAAAGTTGTTTTTCAACATCAAAATAAATTTAGGGCTAAGAGATTAACATTTTAGAATTAACAATCTCTTTAAGGCTAACAGCATCTTAATTGCTAAAGTTATTTTCTCAAAGAGCAAATCAAAAGTTTAACATTAAGATTTGAAATTTCAAAAGCTTAATTGATTTCAAGTGGATTTATATATTAATTTTGTTTCTAAATTTATTTTTATGATGCATATGGAAAAGCTTGGTGACCTTTCAAGTGGTGGGATAAGGTAGCAGTTGTTGTTCATGATGCAAAAGCTAGATCGGGTGCATCCCCTACTTTTTTACCCCCGTTACTACTACCAAAAAGAAGGGGAAAGGGTTAGCAAAGAAAACACTGCCCAAGAGAACACTAACCAAAAAGAAGCTATCTATAAACCAACAAGTTGGCATTGAGACTCGGAATAGGTCATTAGTACGGGAATTCTTCAATGAAATGCCTATTGATCACGTAAGTGAATAGATTGATGAATGCAAGCATTGTGGCATTAGATTTTTATGTGGTAGTAAAGTTCATGGTACTTCAAATATGCTAGGTCATATGACTAAGTGCCCCAAATATCCATATGTATTGAAGTCTGACCCTAAACAACAAGTATTAGATTTTGAAAGGACCTATAATAAAACTACCTTAGTTGGTCTTGTACCTCATGTGTATGATCTTAAAGAATGTAGGAAGGCAATATTTATGTTTGTGATTACTAATGAGCAACCATTTAAGGTAGTAGAGGGTGATGGGTTTAAGTATATGATGAAAAGATGCCAGTCCCAATTGATTGTTCCTTCTAGATTTGCTATTGCTTGGGACTGTTATAAGTTGTTTTTGGAAGAAAAAGTTAGGCTTAAGAATTTGTTAAAGTTTGATTGCTTTAAATATTGCCTTACAACTGATTATTGGACCTTTGTCCAAAATATGAATTATATGTCTTTGACTGCACACTTCATAGATAATAAGTGTAAGTGACAAAAAAGAATTCTCAACTTTTGTCTTATGGCAAATCATAAAGACAAACTATAAGCAAACAAATTGAAATATACCTAAATGAGTGGGGTTTGAGGAGGGTTCTTAGTATAATAATTGACAATGCTAACTCTAATGATGGAGCCATAGCATATTTAAAGAAAAAAATTGAATAACCGGAAAGGGTTAGTTATGAATGGGGAATTAATGCATGTTAGGTGCTTTGCCCACATGCTAAATTTAGTGGTTAATAAAGAATTAAAGGATCTCCATTCCTCTATATTAACTATTAGGAATATTATAAGGTATGTAAGATCCTCTCTTATAAGGCACTTTAAATTTAAAGATGCCATTGAACAAAAGCATATGGCACATAAGGTTTTGGTATGCCTTGATGTTCGAACAAGATGGAACTTCGCTTATATGATGCTAGAAGCTGTTGAAAAGTTTCAAAAGACATTTGAGAGACTAGAAGATGAAGATACATATTACTTATTGCATTTTTGTAAGGATGATAAAAAAAAAAGACCCTCCAAGCACTGAGGATTAGAAGAATGCTAGGGCCTTTATCAAGTTCTTTAAAATCTTTTATGAAGTTACTCTTTCATTCTCTAGATTATTGTATGTGACCTCTAACACTACATTCATTCATCTTTCTTTAGTGCAAAGTGAGATAAATGATTAGACTAAGGATAAAAATTTTGAATCTGTTTTATATTTCATTGCAATGGATATGAAAAAAAAAGTGTACAACAAGTATTAGGATAAAATTGAAAAATTAAACCCTTTAATTTTTTTTTTGCCAGTGTTCTAGATCCAAGGTGTAAATTAGCTTACATCAAATGGTCTTTTGGGGACATTCATGGGGAAGAAGTGGCTAAATTAATTGTTAAAATAGTGAAATATGAAATGGGTAAGTTATATGAATGGCTGCTACTGAATATGGATAGCCCATCACTTTATCCAAGTGGCATCATCTTCATTTAAGGGGGCTGAACATGGGTAACCATTTGCACATAAAGCAAGAACTGTAGCGTTTAGGTCACACTTAACAATTAAGATACAATTGAGGCTAAGAATGAGCTAGAAATATGAAGCATGTATAGATGAAGATGATAACTATGATGTGTTGGCTTGGTGGAAATTAAATGAGTCGAGATTCTTGGTTTTTTCAAAGATGGCAAAGGATTTGTTAGTTGTTCTGATTGCAATAGTAGCTTCAAAATCTGCATTGAGCATGTGAAGACGTGTTTTGGATGTCTTTAGAAGCTCCCTTTCCCCAAAGACAATTGAGGCATTAATATACACTCAAAATTGATTGATTCCCACAAAATTTAACTTCCAAGACATTGAATTCAATAAGGAACCTGAAAACATTAGAGAGATTGAGCAAGCTAATGGTATTTATAATATTTTAAGATTGTTTATTATTCTATTGTATATGTCTATTCTATTTCTTGTTTAAATTTGCTTTTCTATTTTATATTTTTTTTTACCAAAGGTAATGGTAGTGATAACTACATCAACTAGTAGTGGTTTTTTTAGAATTGTAAATGATAACAGGGCTGGTCCGAGTGGAAGTGGTGAATGGTAGCAATAGTGGTAGGGGGATTCACAACAACCTATGGTTGTTGACTAATATGATGAAGGGTTAGTTTATAGTTTGTTTCTCTGTTACCTTGTTGAATACTTGAATTATTAAATTGTCACAATCCAAAAATTTAGTCATGATTGGCGTGAATATCAACCCTTCTTGTTGATAATCACTAGCCTTTTTACCCTTATGCCCATTTGTAATCATCTTTGTTTTCCTTAATTGATCACTTGTATCTCATTGGTTATCTTAAAGATAATAATTGAAGGGAGAAAGACAATCACTTGTTAAATAAGCATATTTCATAATTTACACTAGCATAGCCCAATAGGCACGCGCTAGGCTTGATGCATTTTATAGTTTACATATAGTTCCAAAAGAAATAACCTTTTAACCTTCCAAAAATCTCAGAGTTTCCCCAAAATCCTACCCTATGTCTTTTCCTAAATAGGGCAATCAAAAGAAGTTAAATTAATATGTCTTATCCTCACCTCAAGAGCATAGGTTAAGTAACTAAGCCCTACGACACTTCTATTTACAATTTTTCAAAGTCAGCAAAATATCAGATTTGATGGTAGGCTTCTATAGGTCAAACCATCCTAAGGCCATCATAAGAAGGACAATGGATGGCTCTATGAGAATGATCTCCATCTCATAGAGGACCTCACAACCTACCAAATTCAAAATAATAACACAATGGACTCTAATCTTATAAATTCCTAATAGACTCATAATAGTAGTGGAAAAGGTGTTGGACTTGATTTCATGGGATCACTATTCATGCTTACTTATCAGTAAGAGGAATGATTGCTATGTCTTAAGATTCTGAAAAAAGGATCCATAAAAAAGTAAGTCTGGGGCTTAATGAGATAATACGTACCAAACTTAAGAATTCATCTAACCAAGACCACACACATATATATAAACATTAACATCATATCCAAGCTATTATTTCTCATATCAAATTTCAAGGACTCGCCTCCAAGTGGTTCCATATTTCATTGTTCATAGAACATTATATTGATGCAGAGTTTTCAAGGCCTTAGGCCACCATTCTTTTTTGTCACATTATTCAATATCATCATATGACATTTCAATGTTTCATAAAATGACAAACAAGTAAAGCATAATGCATAAATGTAGTAAATCTCTGTTATAGGCATTTCATAGACTGAATGAAATGAGCTAGCAAAGGCCTAATGGGCCAGATCAAGACAAAAAGTGCGGCCCAATCTGGAGCAAGATCACTGAAGCCAGTTAGCAAATCGCATAACACAAGCTCGAAGCCTCCAATAGACTAAGACTACAGCAAGCTTGCCCTGACGTAATTAGGAATAGCTAGTATCTGACTAACAGCTTGAACACAATTCCAACTTGCAAATTAGTATCCAAAGTTTGACAATGATTTGCCCCATATTTATTAACTGACGCCTAGCATTTATTGCCTAATACAGTTGTAATCATAGTTTTACAATGATAAATTACAACTTGTAACCTTCCTAGCTCCTACAAATAGGAGGGGAGTCCATTGTAACATAGAGATAGAAAGATACATGTAGAAACCTTGCCAAAATAGAGATAGAATCATAAGCATTGTAACTCTGTAAACTAAGCAGAGAAATAACCCTAAAGCAAATACAGTCACTGTAGATGTAAGGGTCATACTAGCTTTAGCCGAACCACGATGAAATCCTGTGTGTTTATCTTACTCTTCTTCTTCTTGCTCTCGCTGTTTCTCCATATTTTCATGTCTCATATAGCAGTTTAGGTTCTAGAACCCTTGGTTGATTGATTACCAAGATCGACCAATAACATTTTGGCATGCCCAATGGGCCCAGACTGCTATGCCATTGATTCACCTACCAACTGAGATGGCAACAAGAAGAATAACCAGGAGCTCTGGAGTTGCCATAAACCAGTCGGATGGTCATCAACAACAACAATGAAACATGTTAGAAGAAGGAAGTCTAGTCCTAGCAAGCACTTCTTCCATTCCCCCAGAAACTGATGGGGTGTAGGTGTTGCATCGATGCCAGGAGGTGCTTGAAAACACAATAAAAAATCTTGTTAATGCCATTGCAGCGTTAACTCAAGTGCACACCCATAAAGTCTAAAGATAGGCTGAAGCTACAATAGTAGGAAGAACAAACTGAGGGCCACAAAGAAAAGTGCAGGTTCAAAGAGAGTAGTCGGTAGGGGAAGGACTTCGACATGCAAACTCAATTCACTCTTCTGATTTACGACCTAAGTCACGAGATCATCAAGATTGCGATCACGATAGAAGTAAATGACTTAAAAGCTCACATCATATTGAGGGCTCAAACGCACTTCGTGACAGCACCAGAGGTTGTCAGTTTGAAACGCAAAACTTAGTGGTGGAAGAGTTATTACGGAGCGATTGAAGAAACACCCCTCAATTTAAGATCAATCACATCACTATGAGGAGAGGACCCTGTTCTCTAAGGAAATTGAGACAGAACCCCTTCCTCACCGGTTCAAAGTCCCTGCTATCCCATCATATGATAGGAAAAGCGATCCTTATGACCACTTGGATGCCTTTAACATCCAGATGGATCTCCAGACAACCAACCCCCTGGTCAAGTGTCATGTTTTTCCAGCAACTCTTGGAGATGTACCTAGGGTGTGGTTTAAAAACCTTCCAGCTCGCAGCATTAAAAGCTGGGATGAGTGCCAAAAGAAATTCATTGACCAATACAGAGCTCTGAGGAGACAGCTCACGTCGTCCTGTCAACTTGTTACAATTTTTCAGTAGAGAAACAAGTCATTGAAGGATTATATCACTAGGTTTCGCAGTGAAGTGCATAACGTAGACAATCCCTCAGATGACAGCATTCTAACGATGATCTCAGTAGGTCTTCGTAAAGGCAGAAAATTATATGAGAGTATTTACAAATCCCTGGTAAGAGATTTAGGAGAATTTTATGAGCGAGTCGCAAAAGAGGTCAGATGGGAGGAAACTTTCGATTCGAAGAAACCTAGATAGAGAAGCGAGATAGGTGGCTCCACCTTCAGTCAGAGCAAAAGAGGGAGTAATCATGAAAAGGGCAAAATGGGTCAAAACATTGGCACTGAAGTTCGACCAGCTAAGAAAGCAAAGAGGGAGTGATCTGAACTTCAAGGTTGCTATGATAATTACAATATCCTATCTAACACCTCGGACAAGATATTTACCACAGAAAAGCACCGTGAGGATTTCGAGCATCCTAGGCCCTTGAAAACCCTACAAAAGTACAAGGATGCTAATAGGTTTTGCGCCTATCACAATGATATTGGGCACAATACCTCAGAATGCAAGTCGCTCAATGACGCAATTGAAGATCTAATCAGAAATGGTCATTTTAGAGATTATGTGGTACGACCTACTGGGCAGCGACCCCAGCGATCCCAATCATCAACTCAGCCATCTCGACAGGCCAAGCAAGAGCAACTGGCTGTGGTAAGGACTATCAACACCATCCATGGCAGATCGCATATTGCAGGCACCTCACATGGGTCACACGAACATTACGTTCAAAGTGCGAGCTATGTCTTATCTGTAGATTATGAGTCAGAAAGACCTACCAAGAGAGCTAAGACTACTTCTAAATGCATCATTTTTGTAGATAATGATGCACGAGAAATCCGATCACCCTACAATGACACTCTCATCATACAGGCAAAGGTTAGCAACACCGAAGTGTGGAAAATTATGCTAGACATAGAAAGTTCAGTAAACGTCATGTGCAAAAGGTGCTTTGAGTAAATAGTGCTGAATGAAAGCCATCTAAAGCCCTTACTTGAAGCTCTTTTTGGCTTTATTGGAGATGCTTTCTTTCTAGTAGGACAAGTCAGACTCCCTTTCACCTTGGGGGACCAAAATTGTCGAGCCATAATTTTAGTTGATTTCCTGGTCATTGACTGCTTCTCAGCCTATAATATAGTGTTGGGACAGCCTGTAATGAATGACCTAGATCTGATCATGTTGACTAGAATGTTAACGATATGATTCCTAACCCTTAATAAAGTCAGGTGTGTGCGAGGAGAGCAGTAAACCACCCAACGATGCTATGAGGATGCTATTAAAATTAGAGAGAAGGGGAAAAGAGTTGATATGGTCTCCAATGAGGAACATCGAACTCTAAGCATTGCAGGAGTAAGTCACGATTTTGACCCCCATGACCTGAATGCAAAAAGGGAAATTGGACCCATCAAAGAGCTCAAAGAGGTATAGGTCAGCGAGGTAGACAGTGAGAGATGCCTCAAGCTAGGGAAGAACTTACCCCATAATATGAAAGCCCAGCTAGTTGATTTTCTAAAAGCAAATCCGGATGTCTTTGCATGGAATCATGAACATATGGTGGGAATTGACCCCAATATTATGTCATACAAGTTGAACATAGATCCCCTCCATAAACTAATTCACCAAAAAAGGAGACCATTGATTGCCAAATGATCTATAGCTTTCAAAGAAGAGGTAGATAAGCTCTTGGCAAACAAGTTCATCTGGGAAGCCCACTACTCAACCTGGATAGTGAATCCTGTTCTAGTAAAAAAGAAAGATAGGAAGTGGAGAACATGCATAAACTTTACCGACCTCAACAAAGCTTGTCCAAAGGACAGCTTCCCATTACCCAGAATTGACTAGCTTGTTGATGCAACAACTGGACATCAACTCCTCAGCTTTGTGGATGCTTATTCAGGGTACAATCAGATACTCATAGAGCCCCAAGATGAAGAGCACACCTTATTCATTATAGAACGTGGACTTTACTATTATAAAGTGATACCCTTCGGGCTAGAGAATGTAGGAGTGACCTACTAGCAGCTGGTGAATATGATGTTCAAAGAATAGATTGGGAAGAATATGAAGGTCTATGTAGATGATATGCTTGTAAAGTCCAGACATGTTATGGAGCATGTGAGGGACATGGAGGAAATGTTTCAAATTTTAAGAAGGTATTGGATGAAACTGAATCCCTTAAAATGTGCATTTGGAGTGTCTTCAAGAAAATTTCTTCGGTTTATGGTAAATAGTAGGGGGATTGAGGCAAACCTGGAGAAGATCAAGGCACTCCTTGACATGTGGTCCCCAATCAGGGTCAAAGACGTATAAAACCTAACTAGTCGATTTACTGCACTTGGTAGATTTATCTCTAAGGCAACAGATAAGTGCAAGTCATTTTTTGATGTTCTGAGGAAGGCTAAGCGATTTGAGTAGACTGAGGAGTGTGAAACTTCCTTCCTACATTTGAAGGAATACCTAGGTCAAGCCCCACTATTATCCAAATCGCAAGAGGGTGAGAATCTCATTCTCTACCTAGGAGTGTCCTAACACGCTTCAGCGTGGCCCTTGTTTGGGATGAAAATGGGACCCAACTCCTAATTTATTATGTGAGTAAAAGGTTGGTAAATACAGAGGAGAACTACATGCCAATGGAAAAGCTCACCTATAGTCTCGTGATCGCATCTAGGAAGCTACGGCCTTACTTTCAGGTGCATACCATCAAGGTGCTCACTCAATACTTGCTAAGGCAAACTTTACAAAAGACAGACACCTTAGGTCATTTGCTTAAGTGGGCTGTCGAGCTTGCCTAATTTGATATTCAATACAAACCAAGGTTAGCAATCAAGGGGCATGCGTTAGTAGACTTCATTGTAAAGTTCACTAGACCAGTAGAGAGCAAAGTGGAGACTCTAAAAAGTCCATGGTGGGAACTTTTCGGAGATAGGTCCTCTTGCAAGCAAAAAGCGGGGGTAGGAGTATTGCTAATTAGCTCAGAAGGACATAAAATCCTCTATGCATTATGATTTGAATTTCAAGCCACCAACAATGAAGCAGAATATAAGGCACTACTCGCAAGACTTCGTTTAGCAAGAGAGGTACGAGCTGAGAATCTGAGGATCTTTAGCGACTCTCAACTCATTGTTTGTCACATTAAGGGTGAGTACTAAGTAAAGGGATTGAAAATGACTGCTTACCTCCAGAAAGTTTGGGAATTACCTAATAATTTCCAGAAGTATGAGATTAGCCAAGTCCCACAAGCTCAAAATGCACACACAGATGCAATAACTCTCTTAGCCACAACCAAGGACATGGATTTCTTAAGTGCAATCTCGATGGAAACTCTTTTATCACCAAGCATCAAGCAAAAAAATGTCCTAATGGCAACTGTTGTGGCCTAGACTTGTGGATAAGCCCAATCTTGAAATATTTGCGAGATGGCGAGCTCCCAAAAAATAAGTTAGGAGCATGTTGAATACGAGCTCGAGCTGCTAGGTACTGCATTATTGATAACGTGCTCTATAGAAGGGGCTTTTTAGCTCCACTCCTCAAATGTATCGACGGCCCTGATTGTGACATCGTCCTTGAAGACATCCACGCCGAGCATTGTAAAAACCATACTGGAGGGCTATCTTTAGCTCAAAAAGCACTCTGATAAGGTTTTTTCTGACCAACCATGAAGAAGGACGCGATTGGCCTTGTTAAACGGTGTGATAAATGCGAAAAGTTCTCCAAGGTTCCCCGAGATCCTCCAACCAGCCATCAACAAATGGTTAGCCCTTGGCCGTTTGTGATATGGGGCCTTGATCTGATCAAACCCATCTCTATAGGTTATGGAAACTACATGCACGCAGTGGTCACTATCAACTATTTTACTAAGTGGGCTGAAGTGAAGGAATTGGCTAAAATCTCCTCTTCCAAGGTTAAAAATTTTGTTTGGAGCAACATCATCTATTGGTTTGAAGTTCCTTAACAGATCATAATAGAAAATGGGACTCAATTCACCAGTGAGTAGTTCATTAATTTTTGTAGCAATCTTAGAATTGAAAAGAGCTTCTCAACGATAGACTATCCTCAGGCTAACGGACAAGTCGAGGCTGTCAACAAGATCATCAAACAGATCCTGAAAATGAAATTAGAGGCTAAAAAGGGAGCATGGGTAGACAAGCTACCAAAAGTACTATAGGCCTATAGAACTATGGCTCGTAGCACTATAGGAGAGACTCTCTTCTCGATGGTTTATGAATATGAAGCAATGATACCGTTGGAATACGAAGTAACTTCTCACTGGAAAGCAACTTTCAATCTAGAGGAAAATGATCAACTGCTCGCTACAAGTCTTGACCTCATTGGAGAACTGAGAGACACGGCTTGCCTCAGAATCGTAACTTATCAGGAGTGGATTGCAAAATATTATAATAAAAAGATCCAAACTCAGAGCTGTAGAGCAGGTGACCTCGTACTACAACTTATCCTACCTGAATCTCGCAAGCCCAGCGAAGGTACCTTGGGTCCAAATTAGGAAGGTCTATACATAATAAAGAATTTGGGCAATAGATCATATCACTTGACCTGGGGCTGAATTCTCTCGAGCTTGGAATGTCAAGCATCTCCGTCCATATTATTAATAAGATCGAACTTGGCTTCACAATTCTGTATTATTATTTGAACCTAAATAAAGAGGTCCAAAATTCTTTTTCAATTGTGATTACTAAGGATCTCCTAATGTATTCCCTGTCTAAAGTGAACTGGCGACAAAATTAGTTCTTTCTTATGCTCAGTGAAGAGCAAAAACCTAGATAGTATCCCACCTAGTCGTCTCGTAAAGTTATGAAGCTCGTTAATTTGCTAACTCATATTAGCAATATAAGGTCTACCTAGAATAACAAGCCGTAATTTAATAATTTATGTGTTCGGCCCATTGATTATTTAGCTCATACAGTAATTGCCTACAAATTGCTAATCAAGCATTCAAGATAACAGTTTAGCCTACCATCTTAAAATGACTCTTACCAACTTAGCATCTAAGCGCGAAGTCACCATATGCTAAAAAGACATCCAAATGCTGGAAGAGCTCAAAAGGTAAGCCATTTAATGCGCACTGAAGACAAATAAAGATCAGTAGATCACACAAAAATTTACAAAGATACTTCAACTACATTCAAGTTGTTAGTCAGATGTATCTATAGCATTTAAAATAAAAGCGAGACAAAAAGTGTGACAACAAAATTTAAGAGGAGGATAGAAGATTGGATGGGTCCTGAGGAGCTAATGAGTCCATAGCAGGCACAGGCGGATTCTTTGTCACTTGTTCTTCGGGTCCTACTATGGTTGTTTCTTGCATCTGCGAGCTGCTTTCGACCTGGTCATTATCTCAAATAAGAAGATCACCAATACTTTCAGCACTTGGAGCCAAGGTTGCCTCCACATCCCTAATAAAGCCCTGAATGATTGCCTCGATCTCTCCACCAAAGAATGAGAAATCAAAGTCTGGATGCTTCCACCATAAGGTGAACATAAAGCTATCAGTAATCTCAGAGATTATAGCCTCTTCAGCTTGAGCCACCATGGTTGATGTCTCCCTCTTGACCCTAGAGATCTCCTTCTCAACTTGGGCAACCCTTTCAATAGCTCACTTGACCTCCTCTTTAGCTCATGCTACCTTCTCCTTGGCATAAGTTACCCTCTCCCAAACAGCCTATGTCTACCTCTCAAGCATCTTAACTACCCTTGCCAAAACATCTATCTCCTCCTTCCTTTGTCTTAACTCATCAAGAACCCTGTGAAGTCCCAAGGATAAGCTAGCTATCTCATGAGCCAAGGTTTCTTCAGCCTCCTTCCTCGCAGCATCAGCACTCTTCAATCTCTTTCTTAGCTCTGTTGCCTCATTGGTTGTTACTGCTAGGTTATCCACGAGCTTACCTCACTCCTTCTCCTAGCTTATGATCTCATCCCTCAGCTTTATCATCTCTAGTACCCCCTTGAAAAGGACCGTAAGAAGTTAGGGCACATGCTAAAAAATAAGAAAAAAGGGGAAAGTGCAATACCGACTAGCAGGCAGTGGCGAGCTAGTATGCCCGCCAAGGTACTACCCCATATCTCCACATCCTTCAGATACTTCGTATGAACCCCTAGGATTTGGTCTATGTTTCTATCAAGAATGCCATAAAATGCCAAGGTCTTGGGTCTTAAGCCTTCAGATAGGTCCTCAGGAGCGTCCTCGGGCTTCTCCTCTGAACCAATGGTGATCCCTTTCCCCTTATCAATCCTTTGTTTTTTGGGAGGAAGCTCGACTAGAGCTTCTTCTCTGTGATCTAGAGACCTTATTCCTCCCTCGACCTTAGATGGCCCCAATTATGAAATAAGGACTAGGGCGAGTAAGGTCTCCTCCATAATCATCGAGGAAGAAAGGTAACCAGCATGAACAGAAGCTAAAGCAATAGTAGAGGAGGAAGGACAACCAACTTGAGTAGAAGCAGGAGCGGTAGAATGCCTTGACCTCATTGAAGGAGGAGGTCTTATCAGGTTAACTCTCCCCATATCACTTTGCTCCCCGAAGTCTGCTAGAGTGATCTCTTTAACACTTCATGCTCCAATGTCTAACAAGCTGTTAAGAAGCTCGATACAAAAGGTAGGAGAGAGCCCGTGCGCCTGCAGAATCTCTTCGTCAAATTTCAAATCATTTTGAAAATCTTTAGAGGCAGTGAACTGATCGAGAACTATAGTCTCCTCCTCCCTCAACTCTAACCTATCCTTCCCAACTCCATCTGGAAAAAGCACAACAAATATTAACTTGAAATAAGGTAAAAATGAAATCAACCTGTGTGCTCTCAACTCGCTTACCAGGATTCAAAACAAAACTAAAGTTTTGAAGATGATGCAAGAATGGTCAAGCGACATAAAACCAACGGGTCTTGTAATGCCCTGTATTTGATTTCCCCTTGGCGTCCCCTTAAGGCAGAATTTTCTTGTATTTACATGGATGGGCCAAAAGATAGTAAATACCTTCTCGCTAACTAATGCTCTTAATACTATAGAGGTGGCTAAAGACCTTGGCTGAAGGGGGTGGAAGACCATTTCTCAGATAAACAAAAGCTAAAGAAATCAAACTCGAATATGCATTTGGAGTCAACTGAATGGGGGAAGTTTTAACTTATTTAAAAAATCAATTATGAAAGGGGCAACTGGGAGCCTAAATCCAACACCAAGGTGTTGGATGCTAATAGCTATAAATTTTTCAGGAGGATTAATGGCATGGTTGCTATGAGAAGGCACCAGCATATGGCATCCTTTTGGAAAAAAGTATGCTTTAATTATATCTCTGAGCTCTCTGAGCTTGACTGTCAAAGGATGATGTATGGAAAGGGAATGAGCTGTAGACCCCTCTGGCTCGAAGCGAGCTACAAACTCACCAGTGACCTCACCACTCTAGCAGGTTGTGCCCCTAATGACATAGAGTGCTTCCCTGCTCTCTTCAAACTTAGTGTCTTCACTGACTATTAGGTGGTGGTGGCGTATATGAGGTGGAGACATCTACATGAAAAGAAGAAAGAAATGATCAGGTCGCTAGATTCAGATCGATCTCTAACCCTAAACAATTCATCCTAAAAAGAAGGTTGTGACCATCTCAAGTCATCTAGACCCAAATTCAAAGTACAAAGAGGGTTCCGAGGATTGGGCTGATGAAACCTAAAAAACTAGTTGAAAACTCCACCATCACCAGAAACCTTAATATCTACCAGCAAACAAACTAAATATAGCTAAGGGAAAAATACATGAAAAGTCAGCCAGCATTCCATTTTTTTTTAATAACAAATACACTCACAAAGAGTTTGAAACCAAAACCCAGAAACAAGAGGCCAGGGATAGAAGCTTACTATGCCAAACGAAGAAAAAGTCTGAAGTGTGAACGGAATCGATTCCCAGTAACCAAAACTTGATCTGACAGACTCAGAAAATTGGAACAAGGTTGAAAGTGAAGGATGACAGTGAACAGTCATAGAATCCGTAGAGAAAGTGGAGAGGAAGAGTCTAGGTATAATGGACTCCAAATGACATATGAAAGAGGGGACTAGAGTTTCCCAGATTTTTATTGCATATGGTTCAACCATCAGATCTAGAAGCTCTTCAAATGACCAGTAATCCAACGGCCCAGCACATGTCAATATTCAAGTCAAACACGTTTGTTGGAGACAATAATCATTATACTATCCATAGAAATCGAAGAGTCACATATAAAATGAGTGTGTCAAATTTTCTGCTAGATCATAGATCATAACCAATTGACTACGACCCTAGCCATTTTGTGACAAACCTAATATTCGCAGCTTCCTTGCGACCTAATATTCACAACTCTCTTGTGACACAACTCTCTTGTGACCTAATATTCACAGCTCCCTTATGACCTAATATTCATAGCTTTCATGCAAACTAATAACTCACAACTCTTGTGCGATCTATTCCTTGCTTCAGCTCAGGTGCACCAAATTGCCTACTGACAGCTCAGGCACACCTAATTGCCCTCGTGACCTCATGCTAGTGTGTGTGCACCTAATCACCCACTATGTATCCCACCTCACTTTAGTTCAGGTGCACCCAATCGCCTATTGATAGCTTAGGCACCTAATCACCCTCGTGACCTTATACAAGTGCATGCGTACTGTGCATCTCACCTCGCTTCAGTTCAGGCACACCTAATCACCAACTAACAATTCGGGCACACCTAATCACCCTCATAACCTCATGCCAATGCGTGCACACCTAATCGTCCATTGCACATCGTACCTTACTTCAGTTTAGGTGCACCCAATCACTTACCAATAGCTTGGGCACACCTAATCGCTCTCATGACCTTATGCTAGTGCATGTGCACCTAATCGCCCATTATGCAGCTCATCTCACTTTAGTTCAGGTGTACCTAATCATCTACTGATAGCTCGGGCGCACCTAATCACCCTCACAACCTCATGCCAGTGCGTGCACATCTAATTGCCTACTATGCATCTCACTTCGCTTCAGCCTAGGTGCATTTAATCACTTGCGAGCTTGTTCTAACTGAAGCATAGTCTAAGCATTATCAGACTTGTGCCACCATCTACTCATGATTTTCTTCTAAACTAAAAGCTTGCTATTGGGCAAAGCATTTTGGTGCTCAAGTTTGTTATCAAACTAAGTGGATTAATTTCACCAATTAGGCATTTAGCTCCATGTTCGATTAAACATGACATGAAGAAATCAATTTATGAAAAAGCTTGAATGTTATCTTCTACAACGATCAACAACTAATTACACACTGAAATGTTAGAAAAAGTATAACTTTCATTACAAAGCCTTTTTCAACGAGGTGAATTTATACAAGAAAATTTAGAGTGTAAAGACTGGAATAAGCCTACAACTACAATAAGTAGGAGGAACTAGCCTTTTAGGAGCCCTAGCCTATGAATAGGCTAGACAGTTCTAGCTTATCTTTCTCCTCCTCCTAAGCTAAGAGCTTATCCCTTGACTCTACAACTCCTGGACGTTTAGAAAGACTGACCAAACTGTCTCGCCATGCAAGGAAACCAAAGAACAGAGGTGAAGAGCTGCCTTAATGAACTTAACCATGAAGAGGTGGTGAAGGAAGGTAACAAAACTTCCCAAGATCCTCGGAGAGGAATTGCCCGAAGAAAATTCCCATAACAAAACTTCCCAAGATCCTTAGAGAAGAATTCTCGTAGCAAGCTGTGCTCATATTTCAGAACTCCACCAAGGATTCGCATCTTCCCATGCCATATATAGACTGGCTTAGTTCCATCGGAGAATCCAGAGAACATCCAACTGTCCTTAATTAGACAGTCCAAAAGAAAAACAAGGCCACCACGATAACAGTTATAAAACATAAACAGGAAAAGATATGGCCTAGTACAAATGAAATGAAAAACTAAAGCTTGACATGACCGTGCAGTAGGTTACGAATGAGAACTTTGACCATATGACATTGTAGGTGAAGAACTTGGTGACACCACAGGTCATGAATGGAGAGACCCTGCCTGTAAGAAATAACTCCCAGCTCATAGAGCGAACTGAGAGTTAGGGGGCTAGTGTTATGGGTATTTCACGGATTGAATGAAATGAGCTAGCAAAGGCCCAATGGGCTAAATCAAGACAAAAAGTGTGGCCCAATCTGGAACAAGGTCACTGAAGCCAGTTAGCAAGTCATGCAGCACGAGCTTAAAGCCTCCAGCAGACCAAGACTACAATGAGCTTCCCCCAACATAATTGGGAATAACTAATATCTGACTGACAGTCTGAACACACTTCCAACTTGCAAATCAGCCTCCAAAGTCCAACAATGATTTACCCTGCAATTATTAACTAGCACCTAGCATTTATTGCCTAATACAGTTGTAATCACAATTTTACAATGATAAATTACAACTTGTAACCTTCCTGACTCCTATAAATAGGAAGGGAGTCCATTGTAACAAAGAGATAGAAAGATACATGCAGAAATCCTATCAAAATAGATATAGAATCATAAGCATTGTAACTCTGTAAACTGATCAGAGAAACAACCGTAAAGCAAATATAGTTACTGTGGACATAGGGGCCATACTGGCTTTAGCCAAATCATGATAAAACCTTGTATGTTTATCTTACTCTTCTTCCTCTTGCTCTTGCCATTTCTCCATATTTTCATGTCTCATACAATAGTTTGGGTTCTAGAACCCTTGGTTGATCGATTACCAAGATGGACCATCAACAATCTCCTTGTTACTCTAATCCAGCTTTATCCTGCACAATCCTAACCTTATCCCTCCAAAGCAGTCTTATTCCACTCATCATATCAGAACGCGTAGGTCTGGGGTTTGGCTCATTATTCCCATCACAACACATCATTCACATTTCAAGTCTCATAAGCACTTCAAGTATTCAATGATATCAATCTCATAATAGACACATCATCAAGTTCACATCAACACATTCATCATTCATAATATCTTATTTAATCTAGATCTTATGAAAAGTGTTAGACATTGAACAATATGGATCTTTTAACAACTATGTCACAACTTTTTATTCAACCACACTCCTAGTCCGTTGAGTTACATTTATTGCAAATGCACCATAGATTCTCTGTTTCATTATATGACTATTATAATTAACTTCATTCTAATATCATATATAACTAATTGTTAAATTCAATAATATTAGATTATAAACACCTACTTAAGATTTCCTAGTTATTATACTTGTTTTAGTAAGGTTTTTATAAGATTAAACTAAGGAGATATGAAATATTTATGAAAGAAGTGAAGTTAGGCTAAAAATATGGAAACTTGTAAAGATGTGATCAGAATTGCGAGCAGAATCATTGAAGAAATTCAAGTATAATCATGATTAGGATTGAGAGGTTCAAGTGTGAATGATTCAATTCGACTCAAGGGGAATCACTTGAAAATGTGAGTCTGCTCACCAAAATGTGCAACCATTCAAGAAGTCCAACTACAAATGCCATTAGAATCATCATCAGGATTGAAGAACAAGGTAGAAAGATTCGATTTGAATCACAAAAATCTAGTTCAAATTCTGATTTGGATCATAAGAAGAAAATTGTTAGGTTTCAATGAGCATGACCATGGATCCAGTTCAAAAACTATGATTCGACTTGCACAAGCAACAATTTACATGATAACAACAAAAAAATAGGGGAAGTGACTTCCAATTTTACATTACACCATAAGATCTCAACACAACATGTTTTAAGAACTTAAACAAGCTTGAAACTCAGCTATTTCAATAGAAAACTAGCTATTAAACCATTAAACCCATTTAGTCTCAACTTTACCACAACATCATAAGAAAAAACCCATTTTGACAACTTGCACCAACAATCAATAAATCATAAGTATTAAACATTCTATAATTCACAAGAATGGTAAGAATTACTCACAGGTGAGTGATAATACAATATTTGACACATTTATTTGTCCTCATACTTAGCATTTTAAGGGCTAAAATGTCATGTTTCCAACTGTGTTAGAGTGTTTTCATGATTCCATGTCAATTGGTTCATTAGAAGAAATTCTACATAAATAGCCATTTTTGAGAAGTTTCTGTATTCTAAGCATATCTTGAGATATACTTGTCCAATTGATGTTATTTTTGTTTTTTAGGAAATCTAAGAGATAGATCTAAAACTTCCATGAAGACCTCCAGGGCTGAATCACTCATTTGGTTACCTGAATTTGGAGATGAAGTTACTGCCAGAATACTATCTCTCGGGCAGCCTGACCTTTATGCCTTTAGCAGACCATATCTTGGGCTATAAAGATCAAAATGAGCTGAAACTAACCTAAATGGAAGCTAACACATAGATCCACATTTCATATGAAGACTTCCTGAGTTGGAAACCTCATTTTGGGCATCAAATATTGGCTGCAATCCAAAGGTAGATCTACTGAAACTGGGCTAATGCAGAATTGGTTTTTAAAGCCCCAATTGATATGGATTTTTGAGCCCATTGCAAAATCCTTTGTCCAGCCTAACTTCAGCCAGCTGGAGACCTCAAAAGAAGAAGAAAAAATGGGAATGCTTTCTACCAAATGGTCTAGCATGTAATGGCAGTAGCAGAGCAGTGGACAGCTACATGCCTACTCACCAAACCAAGTAGGATAGCTTCCCTT
>JANHAO010009960.1:0-17994 GCA_026873985.1 Saraca asoca
TTTTTGAAAAAAATCTGAAAACAGCTATATATAAAAACAAGGGAAAACACTATTTTACTGTTTCCTGAAAACTGTTTTTTAGTTTTTATTTTTAAAAACAGTTTTTAAAAAACAGTTTTTGAAAACAAGCTGCAAAACAGATTTTTTTATTTTCAAAAAATAGAAAAATAAGAAAATTATTTTTAAAAACAAAAAAACAGTCTGCAAAACAGGGTTTGTCACCTGTGGTTTCTCTGTTTTACTCTCTGGTTTCAGTACGATTCACCTTTCAAAGACTTCAATGGCATTAACAAGAAATTTACAAATTTAAAAACCCCAGCCCTTAGTCCACTTTTCAAAATTCTGATCCCTTTTCAAAACCACACACAGCTCTCAAACTCTCTTTTTTGTCTTCAACTCAAACTCTGCATTCTGATTCCTTCCCCCATTTATCATTTCTTCTTCTTTCCCTCCATTCATTCTCTCTCTATCTCCAAGTTTCTCTCTGCTGTCGTTGCCGCTTAATCGAGTATACCCATTACTCCTTCTCTACTCACGCCTGCTCAATTTCCGCCTCACGCCAGGCTTAACTTGTTTTCTCTTTGCCTGAGCTTTCTTGGGCATAAACTGTTTGTTCCGGACACTCTAAAATCTCCACTATCGCTTGTACATCATATTGCCTGCCATAATAGCGCATGCCCATAAGGTTTGGAGTGAATCTCGATGCTTAGAAGCAGTAAATAGCATGAAATTTGCAGTTTTGATAAACTATTGGGGTGTTCTTCAAGTCCAGCTAAATGGGTCTTATCCAAAATTTCTCACCAAACCATTTTGGTTTTTGAACTTCATATGAGGTTCGACTGCTTTGTGTTCTGAGTTTCCCGAAGGCAAAAACTTTTAGGGCTAATACAAGTTTTAGACTCGTTGGGTACTTTTTAGTTTTTGAGTTCTGACGCACAATTTGAATTGCAGCAGATTTTGAATAGAGTCGGTGAAAGTGGCAGCTATGGTTGCAGAAGCGTGGATTGTAAAGATAAGTAACCAGGTAAGTACCAATCTCAAGCAAGCCCTTCTTCTTGAATCTTCAACAAAGAAAAAACAGAACCCAAAAGAGTCAGCAGACAAACAAGTGATAGGCATTCTGTCTTTTGAAGTAGCAACTGTTATGTCAAAAATTGTTCATCTCCACAAATCCTTATCAGATTCTGAGATCTCAAAACTCAGGAATGAGATCTTAAATTACGATGGTGTTAAAAATCTGGTTTCCTCTGATGAGGCTTATCTTCTTGAGCTGGCTCTTGCCGAGAAGCTTGAGGAGTTAAACCGTGTTGCCGGTGTGGTTTCTAGGTTGGGTAAGAAGTGTTCTGAGCCTGCGTTGCAAGGGTTTGAACATGTTTATGGGGATATTGTAAATGGGGTAATTGGTTGTGAGGAATTGGGGTTTTTAGTTAAGCACATGGAAGGAATGATGAGGAAGATGGATAGATATGTAAATGCCACTAGGAATTTGTATAGTGAAATGGAGGTCTTGAATGAGTTGGAGCAAGCTGTTAAGAAGTTTCGCCAAAATCAGCATGAGGAGAGTAGGCGTGTGTTCGAGCAGAAATTAATATCGCAAATGCAAGATGTGAGGCATCTTAAGGAGATTTCACTTTGGAATCAAACTTATGATAAGGTTGTGGACTTGTTGGCTAGGATAGTCTGTACCATTTATGCTAGGATATCTATGATCTTTGGTGATGCTGGTTTGAGGAAGATCAATCTTGGGCTTGGTGGGGGTTCACCACCTATGCAGAGTCAATGTGGGTTAGTTTCCAGCCAAATTAATGTTCAGATGAGTTTCGAGAGGATGAAATGCAATCAAAGTAAGAAAAATGGATGTAATTCTGGGCCTATGGGGAGAACAACTGTGGAGAGAAACAGATCTAATCGGAAGCCTCAGGTAGATATGAGGAGAGGCGAATTAGCATCTCTTAGGCCTGAAGATTTTGGTTTTCCATGTGGAACAAGTCCAGGGAGAATTTTCATGGATTGCCTAAGTTTGAGCAGCTCAGCTTCGAAATTTGATGCTGATGATGTTATTGATCATGACCAATGCAGTCAAATTTCAAGTTGTCAAAGTGCTGGGAATATTGACATGAAAAGAGAGCAACTATGCCATTCTGGTGTTGTAAATCATGCCCAAAATGGTGTTCCTTTCTCTGAAGATAACAGACCAGCAAAATTGGGTGTTTCCTCAACCCTTGGTTGCAAAAGTAGGTTAATGATTTATGCCCCTCCTTCCACTCTTGGAGGCTGTGCTTTAGCATTACACTATGCTAATGTCATAATTGTCATAGAGAAGCTCCTTCGTTACCCACATTTAGTCGGGGAGGAAGCCAGAGATGATCTGTATCAGATGCTACCAACGAGTTTAAGATTATCACTGAGGGTTAAGTTGAAGTCCTATGTCAAGAATTTTGCCATATATGATGCACCTCTTGCCCATGATTGGAAGGAGACTCTTGATGGGATACTTAGGTGGCTTGCCCCGCTTGCACATAATATGATAAGATGGCAAAGTGAGCGTAACTTTGAGCAACACCAGATAGTGAGCCGGACAAATGTGCTGTTACTTCAGACATTATACTTTGCTGATAGAGAAAAGACGGAGGAAGCTATATCTCAGCTTCTTGTTGGGTTGAATTACATATGTCGTTATGAACATCAACAAAATGCATTACTGAACTGTGCAGGCAGTTTTGATTTTGAAGCTTGCGTGGACTGGCAATTGCAATGTGGTGCTTCATATATCAATTGAATACATTCTACACTTTGAATTCCTTAACACGGTTAGTATAGTTGTACTGGTGTTTACAATTGACTTATGAAGCACATGAGCAATGCTATCTGTAAAAGACAAAAGGTTCTTTCTGAATTTGTAAAAGTGTTTATGTACAGCTTAGATCGGTTGCTGCTTCTTCTCACAGTACCTGCAATTTTTTTGCAATACATATGTTGGTTGAATACCTGTTATCGATTGCATAAAGAATAGTGTTAATGTTTTCTTCTGTATTTTCCCTGTAGTTGCTGCTGATTCTTCAAAGATGCTTTCATTTTCTGACACGCTAGAAAAATCCCACGGGTCCCCATCATTGTGGGATCTGGGTCTTGTTGGGTAGAGAAATAGCCTCCATTTAGATTGTTAAATCTAATCCCAACTCACTATTCTGTACAATCTTTTAATTTTAATTGGTTTTTACTGTGGTGCCAGGCAGGCTGGCCTATAATGCAGCAGTAAAGGCCACAGTTGGATGATCAAATTGATGACAGAGAGAGCTGTTTTTAATGCATTTGTTTGAACTTAAGTACTGAACTTTGAGTGTGAGAAGGGCAACCCCACATGAAAGCGTTGACTTTAAGAGGTAGTGCACTGTAAAGTTCTGTCATCTGTGACCTGTGACCAGTATTAGTAAAAAATTATGATACATGTGCGTATTACATCCTCCCATATCTCTCACACAAACACTTTTAACCATTAAATTTTCCTAAAATCTAATTTAATGGCAGAAATACAATGAGTGAGCACTGTATGTAAGCTATGACTGAGTACTGTGCTTATGCTATTCGTTGTGCATTTAAGTAAAGGAAAAATCATCTGTCATCGTTAAAGTTTTCACACTGCATTCAACCCATGAGATTAGTGTGAGAATTATATTTGTAGGGATTGGATCTTTATCTATGAATACGAATATTAAATATGACATAACAAGGGATATGCAAATATGATATTTTAAAAAAAATTAGAATACGGATATTGTAAGAATATATAAAAGAAAAAATATTTATTTCTTTGAAAATTATAAATATGCATTTATCATAAGTATGAAAACAAAATAACATTAAATAATAATATTATTTATCACTATTATCAACAAAAAAAAAAAACTCGATGATATATTGATAGTTTGATGTCTAATTAATTCCAAATTTCAAATAAATTAATTACCTTTTATTTCTTTCATTCATTTGTTAAAAAATTGCTTTTAAAAAAATAAAATTTGTATTTATTGATGGTGAAATTTGATTCATACGGAGAGATCAAATCTCAACCAACGGGGAATGATTCGGTGTACCTTAAACTGCAACCTGGTGTAGAAATCGGAGAAAGAAGAAGAACACACAACAGAGAGTAGAGATTTTGTAACGTGATTTGGCTAAAGTCTGTTTATTGACCCATGTCCACGGATGATGTTATTGCTAGAAAAGTATTTATAATATGCAGTATTTTTACAGGAGTTTTTCTCTAGTGAGCTCCATAGCCCTCTGCTCCTAAAACTCTCTCCTTTACAATGAGTTCTCTTTCTTAGGATATTCTCTTTTTTTTTTATTGCACAGAGTCCTATATATATAAATGCTAATCCTGCAATTCGGCTCTTGCAGGCTCTCCGTCAATCAGCCCCTGCAAATTGTCTCTTCCTCATTTTGCATGATCAGCAAGTCTTAGCTGAGAATGGCTTCTTCAATGGACTGGGCTTTCATTAGTTGGACTTTTGCTAGCCCATTCAAAAAATACATATAATATAAGCCCCCTAACTCGCAGTTTACTTTGCGGGTTGAGAGTTAGACTTCTGCTGACAAAAGCTTGACATGCCATGCTGAGATGAATAAGTTCCTGCAAATCACAGTTTAAAAGAATTAAGTAGAATGAATGCCCGATAAGTCAATCGACTTCGGTAGCAGATATTAATAAATCATATGATTTAACGTAAATGGACTTTCAGCTAGAAAATCATGATTTAAAGACATATGTCATATTGAATGACCAAGGAGGTCACTCAAATGCATAATGAGCAGGGTGTTTGGAATGTCGATAGGATTCCCTTCTTGGGTTCCCAGTGGAGTTCGACCCGAACACAGTTTTGCCTTAGAAAGGTGCCTTGTCAAGAGATCTTGTTCCCTAGAGGTATTGTCCCATTTTGACAATTACCTTGCGGTTTTGTCCTCTCGGACCCGACCGGGCGTATCTCAATCTTCGGGTGAGGGCACCTCGACTGGCATGAGTTTGGGTGCTTATTAGGCACATCTGTGCTACCTACCTGGGCACCCAGTAGTGTAACTTTAGCTCTGAAAGAGAGAATAGAAAATAAGCTATAATAAAATATTTAATGCTGGGACAAGAAATTGCATCCAGCTCATTCAAGCAGATAAGGAATGATAACTTAGCTTATTCAAATGTGAGTCATAATGTTACTAGAGCTGGAATGGCAACCCTCCCACTTTGGGTTTCTGTTCGGCTTGGTGTTGACCTCGAAGGACAGAAGGCATGGACTTAAGGTCATTGGAGTGTTCTTGCTGCATGGCGAGGTGCGAGCTGAATATCATTGCTGTTACTTATCCAAAATTGGACCCAGCCTCAATATATGGTTGCCATGTGCTAGGCCATCGTCAAATTCAGTTACTGCATGAGAAATGCACGAGCTCCACACCGAACACAGGATTGTACGACCACTGGACAAGCGCGGCCTCCTCATGATAATAACAACTCATCCTCACGCCTATATGCAAAACCAAGTCCGGAATGATGTTACTGACATGAGCTCGCTAGGTCGTCAATGCACGGCTTGAGTGTGAGGACCAAGCTACTACCTAACTGTGAGCTTGTTATGGCACGAACTACTGCATGGATCGGGCTTCATGGTTGAGAGCTTGTTGGCCGTTGTAAGCTCGCGATTGAAGTGAGCTACCGCAAGTTGCTGCTGTGAGCTCATCGTTGTGTGAGCTACTGCATTGCATGCTGTGAACTTATCATTGAAACGAACTGTAGCTGGATGAGAGCCCATCCTCGTGCGAGTTGCTGCATGGACTGGAAGCTCGACATAGAAATGAACTGCGACTGGGCGAGAGCTCCTCCTCATGCAGGCTGCTGCATGGACTGCGAGCTTGAAGTGGAAATGAACTGTGGCTGGGCGAGAGCTCGTCCTTGTGTGGGCTACTGCATTGCTGTCACGTGAGCTTGTGATTGAGCCGAACTACTACAGGTTAGCAAGGACCGAGTTGCTGGGTCGCTATAAGCCCCGTCATGCGTGAATCGCTACATGGTTGCAAGCTCGATTTCACGCTGCGTAGCTAGGAGACATGAACAATAGCCACTGGTTGAATGAGAAGGGCCAATTTGAGCAGCAAATACAAGCAGCCCAATGGTCCATCATTGAGCGATTTGCTAGAGTGGAGGAGAGGCTAACCAAGTAGTTTGCTGGTTTGCTAGTTCGTGTACTACCCTTTGATGAAGGCGAGACCAGATACGCCCAACCAGAGAAATAATAGCTTTTGTATGATGAGATTCAAGCAGGTCAACCATCACAGTAAAAATTAACCAGGATGCAGGTGGAGTCCTCACAGACGGTGCCAAAATTTTGACGGTAAAATTTGGTTCTTACGGGGAGCCCAAATCTCAGCCAATGGGGAATGATTTGGTGAACCCCAAACTGCAATCTAGTGTAGAAATAAGAGAAAGAAGAAGAAGAACACACAACAGACAGTAGAGATTTTTTAACGTGGTTTGGCTAAAGTCTTTTCATTGACCCCTACGTCCACGGATGTTATTATTGCTGAAAAAGTATTTACAATATGCAGTATTTTTACAGGAGTTTCTCTCTAGTGAGCTCTATGGCCTTCTGCTCTCAAAGCTCTCTCCTTTTACAATGATTTCTCTTTCTTAGGATACTCTCATCTTTTTTGTATTACACAGAGTCCTATATATATAAAGGCTAATCTTATAATTCAGCTCTTGTAGGTTATCTGTCAATCAGTCCCTACAAACTGTCTCTTCCTCGATTTATGTGATCAACAGGCCTTAGTTGAGAATGGCTTCTTCAACGGACTGGGCTTCCATTAACTGGGCTTTTGCCAGCCTATCCAAAAAATACATATAACATACAAAATGTTGACGTCAGATTTTGATATTGAGCTAAATTCCGGCCAATGGGGGGATTCTTACGGGATCTCTAACCTTTGTCCGGTTCAAGCACGACAAAACAACAAAAATAAACAAAGATAAAGGGAAGAGCAGAAAAGGAGACACAAAGTTTAACATGGTTCGGCCAAATTCGGGTATCACTGGACCCTACGTTCATGGTAGTGTGTTATTGTGATGGTGTTTTTACAAAGTTACAATACTCAAGTTCTCTTCTCAATTTTGGTAGAGTTTCTACCTGTGTCCCGGTGATCTCCCTTTTACAGGAGGCTCCTTCCCCATATTTACTGAGGAGAGGAAGTTACAGTAGTAATTACATATGCAGTGAATATGTTACATCGACATTTAATGTACAAAATAGAATATACAGACTAAATCTCCTTTTTCAATTATTACAGATTATCTTCTACAGGCGGCCCCCTTTTGTCCGTTGGGGTAGGGTATGACTTGGTCTTCTATCTGACAAACTCTCAGGTCACTGATTACACTTTATTAGTCAGGTCGTTTAGTCTATAGGCATACCCATCTTCGGAATGGAAAGGTCAAACTTGCTTTATCGCACATGAGCTCGAGTTGGCGAGGTCTCTTTGCGATGTGACCTGATGATGAGGCAATTTGGATGCTCTTCGGGCTGATCCCTTTGTCATTCTCAGGCTTCTCGTTCGTTTATCCAGGATGAACCAATTTTCACATATAACATAATCCCCCTAACTCTCAACTCACGCTGCAGGCTAGGAGTTGAAACTCTTCAATTTTTAGTCAGTCAAAGCCTTCTTTTGAGATTGTCGTTTCATCTGCTCTAAGCCGTGTTTCCCATGGCACGTGTCTAGCAGTTATTGCTGAGTCAAACTTAGCCTTTTTCGAGGCCATAAATGTTGGCAGTCGGGGGAATAAATTTGGATCCTTCGATAGAGCAGGCCCTGGCTCTATATAAGGGAAAAGTAATGCCTTTTGTCACTGTACTGAGCAAATCATGGAGTTTTCTGACAAATCACCACCGTTTCCAGTGTTCTAGCCTTCCATAGAGGCATGTATGGTCTGTTGTATAAAGAGTCTGGAAGACTTGGCTTATCCGCTAACATGGAGAGATCTTATATGGATCTCAGATTGCGTCCTCTCGGCTTTACCGTGAGACAATTGTTTGGCCAGTCAAGCTCCTGACACTTCCTGATGTGCTTTCTTCATGAGGAGCTGGGGGTTGGAGATATAAGGAGTTACAGTGCTGCCGCTGATTGTGCATTGGAAGGAAAATTTGAAGACCTTGGTAGTGCATAGGCTCCAGTCAGCCGGAGTACGACCCTTTGTGGCTGGTCTCTCTTCTTAGTTATAGGTTTTCCCTTTTATATTTTGATTAGCTTGTATTCAGGGCTTTTTGATGTATATCTGCTTCGTTGAGGTCTTTTAATGAATAAAGCTTCAGCTTCTTTCTGTAATTTCTATTTGTTATTTTATTCCTCATATAAACATTTTGGTTTGAACAATCTATACGACCTGTGTATAATGAGGAGATAGCATGAGTTACGGATTAGAGCGATCTTGTTCTTGGGCTAATCCTGTGGCCAAATAAATAGACAGGTTAGTATGAGAATCATAAATAATAAGATAAGTTCGCATGAAAGCTGCAAAATGATTAAGTTTACATGAGAGCTGAGAAATTAGAGAGTGAGTGATCTCGTGCTCGGGCCGATCTAGTGGCCAAATGAATAAGTTCGTATGAGAGCTGCGACATAATAGAGTTCACATGAGAGCTGCGAAATTAATAGGTGAGCGATCTCATGCTTAGACCGATCTCGTGGCCAAATGAATAAGTTCACATGAGAGCTACGAAATTAGAGTTGGCCAATCTTGTGCCCAAATAAAAAGAAGTGACCGATCTTGTGGTCGAGGTGATCTTGTGCCTAAATAAAAAGGGGTGCCAGTTAGGCGAATCACCTGTTCAAAGAAAAATTAAAAATCAGTAGTCGTATTCAAAATGTTTACATGATTTACAAAAGAGTACAGAAGTTTAAAAGATCGTTCTGATAGTAGGAGATTGCTCTTGCTCGGGGTCCTACCGTGAAGATCCAAGTCCTGCCTAGAAGGCTGTACAACGTAGTCATGCAAACGACCTCTTTTGATGAGATCCTCAATGGCATCTCTCAGTGCCCAGCACTCTGAGGTGATGTGCCCGAACTCATTGTGGTACACGTAGAATTTCCCTTGATTGAGCCTGGACTTGCTGGGAGTCTTCAAGGGTAGAGGCTTTTTGAAATCCTCTTTGTCCCTTTCCATTGCAAAGATCTTATCTTGAGCGTCTGACAGGATGTTGTATATACTGTGATGACTTAAGAATGGGGGTCATTCATCCTTGCTCTTCTTAGCGAGCTGGCACTCAGAGTTGTCATTCCCGTTTCCACGGTTACTCTTTTTCTTGTTCTGAGCTGAGCTACTTGCTTTAATTTTCTATGGATCGAAAGTCTTGTCCCATTTGACTTGTTTCACGGCCTACTCATAGAACTCACCCAGGTTCCTAACTGGGGATTTGTACAAACTCTTGAACAACTTTCTATCTCTACGAAGTCCCACTGAGACGACAGTCAAGATAGCTTCGTCCGAGGGTTTCTCAACATTGTTGACCTCGCGTCTGAAGCGGGCGATATAATCTTTCAAGGTTTCCTATTTACCCTAGAAGATTGTGACGAGATGGCACGGGGGCGCGAGCTGCTTCCTCAGCACTTGGTACTGATCAATGAACTTTTCTTGACATTTCTCTTAACTACTGATGCTGCGAGCTGGGAGGTTCCTGAACTACATTCGGGGGACTTCACCCAAAGTAGCAGGGAAGACGCGACACCTGATCAAGGGGTTATAGGCTTGAAGGTTCATTCGGATGTTGAACAGGTTTAGATAGTTATGTGGGTCGTTGTCTCTATCATACAATGGAATGGCTGGGACTTTGAGCTTGCACTGGAGGGGTTCCTCCACGATCTCTTTAGAAAATGGGGTTTGCTCCCCAAAGCGACCTTGGTCATTTTGACTATGAGAGTGCTCTTCTAGATGCTTGACTTTCTAAAGGAGGTCTTCCACCAAAACGTCCAAACCCCCCAGTCTTTGGCTAGAGACTTGGCGGCTTGGTTCAATGTTCCGGCAGTGTGGATGGCGATGCGAAGTCTGCTTCTGGTTAGCTTCACCGGAATGCTCAACCTCTGGTACAGTGGTCTCAGCCCGCCCCTCGCACATTCTAGGCTTGTGCTTGCACTAACATCGTGACTATTTTAGCCAGCTCTCCCACCATGTGTTCAAGTTTCTCCTGGCGCTGAAGTCAGGTTTGCGGTCCATTGGCGTTGTTGGCGGCTAGAACATGTTGTACTGAGCTAGTAGGAAGGACACTAGTCACTGCTCTAACGACGGGACCAGTGGAAGAATCCGTTGTTAAGACATGACCCTTTGGAAGATTGGGTTGCGCATTCAAAGCTCTGGTAGCTCTTCCCTTGGCCATTACGGCAAGAAGTGAACTAGAACAGGTGAAATCCCCACAAACGGCGCTAAAATGTTGACGTCGAATTTTGGTATTGAGCCAAACTCCGACCAATCGGGGGATTCTTATGGGATCTCTGACCTTTGTCTGGTTCAAGCACGGCAAAACAGCAAAAATAAACAAAGATGAAGGAAAAAGTAGAAAAGGAGACACAAAGTTTAACATGATTTGGCTAAATCTGGGTATCACTGGACCCTATGTCCACGGTAGCGTGTTATTATGATGGTGTTTTTACAAAATTACAACACTGAAGTTCTCTTCTCAATTTTGGCAGAGTTTCTGCCTGTGTCCCGGTGATCTCCCTTTTACAGGAGACTCATTCCACATATTTACTAAGGAGAGGAGGTTACAATAGTAATTACATGTGCAGTAAATATGTTACATCGACATTTAGTGTACAAGATAGAATATGCAGACTAAATCTCCTTTTTCGGCTACTGCAGATTTTCTTCTGCAAGCGGCCCCCTTTTGTCCATTGGGACAGGGTATGACTTGGTCTTCTGTCTGGTAAGCTCTCAGGTTGCTGATCACACTTTATTAGTTAGGTCGTTTAATCTATGGGTATACCCGTATTCGGAATGAAGAGGTCGAACTCACTCTCTCGGCCACGAGCCCGAATTGGCGAGGTCTCTTCACGATGCGACCTAATGATGAGGCGATCTGGATGTTTTTCGAGCTGATCCTTTTGTCGCTCTCGGACTTCTCGTTTGTCTATCCAAGGCGAATTGATTTTCACATATAACAATATTTATATTTTTTATTAAAAAAATGCTTTAAAAAAATATTTTTATGTCTACGATATGGAAACTTCGCGGTTACAGGCGAATCCATACTTCATATATTCCCTTCAAAGTGGAGGATTGGATCCCTTTCAAATTTGGCGCTTTGACCAAATTTGGTGCGTTTCATGTGGGCCCTTTCTTTCACCAAATTCAACGGTTAGAAATGGTTATTTGCTTATTACGTGCAATCTCTTTGCGAGCGCTCCTCTTTCTGCACTTACAACACATTTTCTAAATTATGCCAAATTGTGGAATAAGAAGAGACCGGAAGCCCGCTGCAAGGAATTTGATCAGATATTTTCTAAATAAATTATTTTACTCTTTATTTTCTCTTTAGAAATTCACATTGCAATAAATGGAGGGTGCTGATCCTTCATCAAAATTTCTGTATAATTTTTCCTTTTTCAAGTTTTAATATATACTCCATCCATCCGTTTTAAAGTAATTTTTGTTTAAAATAATTGCATAAGAATTAAAAAAAGTCAACAAATAGTTTGAATAGGATAAAATTATAACTACATTTGATTAAAATAATCTTTTATTAAAATATAAAAAATATTAAATCTTATTCTCTCTTTATTTTCACACTTTTACTTTCTTACGGTTAAATCTTCTCTCCTCCTATTAATCTTCTAATACTCTTATCATTTGCATAGCTTTCGAATATAGTGTTTATGTAGTTGGATCCCATTTATCGTTTTGGATACAGTTTCCATGTAATGATGATATTAGAAAGCGACACAGTTTTGTAAGGCAAATATGTTGGATCAAATCATGATACTAGAAAAGTGTTGCTATTATTAAATGGATTAATTATCAGTACACTAAATTACGAACACCGTTGCTTATATAAAATATATGTCTCTCAGATATTCCAATTTTTTTATTTTATAATTATTGTGTAATAATACAATTTTCTAGTCTGCAAATTAAAGGAGAAAATATATATTATTTCTTAAAGTTTGGATGAGTAATAAAAATATTACACAAATTTAAAAAATCTCCATATTCCTGTGAATTTTTAGAAAAAAATAATACTGTTAAATGCTAATAAAGGTGGTACACTTGAACCATTTGTGACCCTAATCTTTTTTTTTTCTTTCTATTTAACCATGTCACATGATATTACAATTGAACAAATTGAAAAAATATTTCTTTTTCATATTTTTCAGCAAAATGACACAAGTGGATTTCCTTATAATCTATTTCAAGAAAAAAATAAAATAAAAAACTCTTTTATTTTCATTAAACATAAAAACCTTTAGTCATATTTTAACTGCAAATTCGTTCAACAATTGCATCAAACAGTATCATTTGTAAAACTAATATATATTAGGAAAAAAAGAAGAAAATTGATATAATCGTCAAAATATTGTTCAGAATTTTGATCTTGACTACCATTTTTGATATTTTACAAGTCTTAAAAGATCAAGATAAGTAAAATTTGTTTTTCCTTTTGAGCCACAACGCTAGTTTATATTTTAGCTGGAATTGTCACAAGGCATTTAAAATGTTCTGGCATCCCTTTTTCTGCCACCAAAAAATAGCATATGTTTTGGCAACCAAATTAGCATTTGCAGAAAGCAATGCCAATACTCTGTACAAAATCTCAGTAGTGGCCCGCGCATATGCTGGGCCTGTAAAGTGGGGTCACAAATTTCAAATTCAGTCCCTATAGAATCCGCGGGCTAGCCTGCTAGGCCCACGGGCCATGTTCTTTTTTTTTTTTAATTTTTAGAAAAAAATCATTTTTTAACAAAATACATTAAATAAAATGATTACAGTATCTTAATATTTTATTGACTAGGTGTTGCTACAATCAGCAATTTTTTTAGACATAACATTTTATCCATATGCCCATAATGATTATACTTTCTTGATATTTGATGTGACTCCAAAAAGTAATAAAATTAAAGTCATGTTATAATTAATAATTATAACTTTACAATGTAATGATTCATCTCATCTTTTCTTAGTAATTTAATTAAATTTCATTAAAAATTTTATTAAAGAATGACTTGTGTACAGAAATCAGATTTTTATCTTTTGATTAAATTATAATATATATAATATTCAACGATTTACTTGTAAAATTATATATAAATTCATTTTCAAATAAAATAAATTCTAATAATTTTGTGGTCAAAGGAAAGGTTAAAAGAAGAAATGGAAGAGGAAAACATGCTTACTTGTAATCAATTTAATTTCATAGTTTCCTTCTGAATTGATATAACTATTGCTGTTTGTTGTAAATGTAAAGAAAGGTAAAAACCATATCCCACAAAAAATCAAAAGACATGTATTATATTTAGTGTGGGTTTAAGTCAATTATTAATTAATTACATTTTTTAGAAATAAGAAACAAATATTGTAATTAACATAATTTTCTATATTACTAATGATTTTGTGTTATTTGATGATTGTTTTGCTCTATACAATTGATATATAAGTTTACTAAAAGAAATTAACTGCGAGCATTATTTTACACATTTAACCTTCAAATTTTCAACCTAAAAAGCTGAATTAAATTCCAAAGGCCATAATGTGAATTTGACTTTTGTAGGAGAAATGATCACCATACAGAAATTGCAGTACAGCACGTCAATACCATACCATGGGGGCAAACTGATAAGTTATCATATAAGAAAAATTTGCAGTGCAGTCAATATGCCATCACCAAATTATGGATTTTAGAAGGAAAAGGTTCTTCTGAGCACTATGATTCCAGAAAATTCAACTTTGCTATGGACTTGTGCAGATTGACAATCGATATTTCCTCTCTTCCTTTCATCATTCATTCATTTTTTTAGCCATTATTTAGAGTGTTTAGAATATGAATGGTTGCTTGCTCCAAAAATTTGAATTGTGGTTTGTATATTTTGATTCAGCTGCAATATTATAATTATGATAGATATTTCAGTTGCTTTTCATCTAATTTAAATTGCATTGATGGTTATTTTTCGAAATGTGAGAGTGATTATATTTTAAATTTGTGAATTATTATTATTATTTTGTTAACTTATTAATATGAGATATTATACTCTTTATTTAGGGGTGTAAATAAGTGGCGATATTCGTAAGCTATTTCAGTTCACTCATATAAGGGATCAATTCAATTAATACAAATGAGTTTAAACAAAAAATTAGACTCGTTAAAAAATAGTAACTAAAACTATAATTATGTATTATCTTGATATAAAAATATATAATATTATATAACTATTTTTAAATATAATATTATAATTATAATTTTTATCTTTATCTTTTTATTAGATAATTTCTTTTAAATATTTAATATCTAATTTCTTTTTCATAGAATAAGTTGTTAAATGCCTTCATAATTTGCATATAGTTTCAATAATGTAAAGAATTTAAAAATAAAATGATAATTTACTTTTGAATGGGATTTTTAAATGTGAAGAACTGAATTAATCTTTTTGTAAGTATAAATAAAAATTATTTACATTTTGGTTGCATTTATTTTTTTTTGAAAAAAAAGTGAGAGAAACGAGTTGAATTCAAGTTTAGCTCATTTATACACAAATTGAACTTGAAATTAGTTTCAGGCTTATTTATTAAAAAAAATCAAACTCTAACTCGTTGGAACAAGGTTGAAAATAATAACGTTTGACTCAATTTGGCTCGTTTACCCCTGACTGATTGGATATACCGGAGATTCACACTTAAAAATGCAACATTACGACCTGCTGAACTACCTTAATAATTAAGACTTTCTTATTGAGTGCTTTAAATTAACTATTTAATATATATAATTTATTTTATAATAAATTTGGACAAATATTTTAAAAACTAAATTAAATAATAAATTAAAAAATATCAAATAATATTTAATCAATTAAAAAATAATTAAATTAATAAAATAAATTCACGATTTAATCGCTTGAATTGAGAATTCCATTTGAATTTTAAAACATAAATTCCTTGTTCGTTCATCCCCATCTGATTGTGATTTCTGTCATAGAGTATTCAATTAATGGGCTTTGATTCCATTAATAAGAGCATGCACAAAAAAGCCAAAACGTGTTTATATTTTTTGGTTTATTGTTTTAAAGAAATCAGACATGCAATATAATTTAGCATATTTCATTGAATTAAGAAATGTTATTCATAAGTTCCACATGGTCATGCTCTTGGTAGCAAAAGGATTGTATTGTCCTATCACATGGGGTTGACATAACCCAAAATGTTCATTGAGTTTTCTATCATTGGATCAGTAGTTGATTGATCTGGATCTAGTAAAGAATTAGTATTGGATATGGACTATCTCTACTCAACCAATTATTTCCCTTGATCGAATCGTCTAGGGTCTAAGGTATAGGCTTGTGAGCCAACCACTTAACTAATATGTGATAAAAGACATGATCATACCTGTATGAATGACGTGATACCAACAACCATTTAATAATATTTTTACAAATGTCATCAATACATGACAGACAAGTGATAATAATTTATACATTTAAAAACATATTAATTAACATATTTGACATCTAAATATATTAACAAGTATCTTACTTTTCAAATTATCTTTAATATACTTATTGAAACTTTATCAAAATATTGACTTTATTGTCGAAGCATGCTCGATGAATCTTGTCAGTCCCATGCGATTGATTTTATTGTGCTTACAAGTATCGATTCCATTGTCCTCTTCTCCATCGATTGGCATCACTAAAAGGAGGAGTTTCAGGGGTGATAAATAATTTTATTATATAGTTTTAGTATCTTAAAAGTATATGTTTTTGAGATACTTTACTGTGTAAGTGAGATTTTTTTCACTAATCAGCGAAGGACTTAACAATTTGAGGGATAATAATGTTCCCAACTCAATTTAGCAAGCTCCTTTTTGTCATTAAAATTTAGCGAAAAAGAGATTTGTGATGAATTAACTATGGAGACTATTCCTCAACAGATTATTGAGATTTAACAAGAAAATTATCCCTGACAAGAAGTGAATTTTCTTGTATTACATTAATAATATGAAAATATATCATTATTCATAAAAATATGTAATCTTAAGACACTATTATAAAATTTTAATAAAGATAAGAATTATTGTTTACCATCTGAATAATGGAAAGTTATGTCAAGTACATAGTTGTTTTTAAAATTTCTAGTATTATACTCTTATTTATCACTATATTCAATCCATAATTGATAACATTTATAAGTGTATAATTTTATTTTCAAATATTGAAGTAGATTTATTAATGGTCTTGATAACAACGGTGGCTGAAGCATAGACAGGGATGCAAACGAGCCAAGCTGTTTGAGAACAATTCGAGATTGAATTATAGAAAATTTGATTCAAATTTAATTTTAAATAAGTTGAGACTCAATAAGTCAAGTTTGATTATTTTACGAGTCAAACTTAAGTAACCTAAGTTTCATATTATTCCACTTGAATTGTTTGTAAGTCTAATAATAGATAATATATATCTTTTATTTTTATATTATATTAAATAATATAATATATAAAAAATTCAATTATACTAATAATTGTTGTGTGAAGAAGCATGTTATTTTGGTTAAAGTAACTAATTTTCTAATATTTATTAAGTATAATTGTTGATATTATATACTGGTTATATAAGTATTTGTAATGATTTTGATGGCTTGAGAAAAGTTTTATATTAATATATAAAATAAGATAAAAAAAATCTAGTGCTTTTATTATTTGTGAAAAGTAAATTTTTATATACTTAAATTTGAGTGAAATAACAAACATCTCGTGTAGGGTTATATAAGCATATCTAGGATTGTATTTAATCCAAGCTCGAGTTTAAGTTTAAATATTTCAAGTATGATGAGAAATTTTGGTTTAAGTAAAATACTGTTTGTATAAGCTTATTTAGACATGTATTTGAGTTCGGTTCAAGCTGAAGCTTGCATTTTTTAGACTTGAACTGCACTCAAGCTTGTTTATTTCTACCGAGTTCAAGTTTAAGCATGCAGAAATTCAGTTCATCTTAGCCCGTTGACAACGCTAGATATAAGGAAACCAATGGGGAGAAAAACAGCTTAAAAGAGAGAAAGCCAAGGGAAGGAGAAGTATTAGGCCAATCAATTCTAGTTCATCTTCCTCCTACTGGGTTAAAGTTCTGGTTGAACTTCTAACATGTGTGCACCAATTTAATTGGAGACTTTGCTGCAATAAAACTTTAAACAAAGCCACAGTAAAAGGTATGTTACGTAAAAGCTGGGGTCTTGATGATCATTTCATCATAGAAGAGGCAGATCCTAATGTGTACATCTTCAACTTTAACTGTAAAAATCTGAGATCTTCTGCAGTAGATAAGGATAATTTTAGAAAATATGGCCTTTGGATGTGTATACCTCCGACAAAGCATAGATCTCTGTTAAGTCAAACGAGATCTGGTTGTGAAGCTGAAAAGTTCTCAAATAGATTTCACAAAATAAGATAAACTATAAGAGAAAATCAATTGAGAACGGATCCACATTGGTTCAGCATGGGGTAAAGAACCTAGCTTGAATAATGGTAATGAAGAACAACTTACGCAGGATGGTAATTTACTGGCTCAAGAAGGTGGCTCCAATGATACAGACAGATCTCTGTTTGACTTAGGCCTTCAGAATCCTACAAAGGTTCTTTTTTTTTTTTTTTTGGGGGGGGGGGGGGGGGGGGAAGACCTAATTAAATTTTTTTGAATCCAAGTCAGGGGGGTAAGAATATATCAAAAAATTTAAAGAATGAGCTTCAGTTGGTTGTTGATGAATAA
>JANHAO010009961.1:0-17994 GCA_026873985.1 Saraca asoca
ATTTTATATTAATTTAATATTTTTAATATATTAAATTATTTATATTAAAAATATTAAATTAATTTAATATATTTAATATAAAATAGTACTATATATTAAATTAATATATAAAATTAATATATAAACTAATATTATTTATATATTAAAATAATATTATTTTAAATTAATATTATTAAATTTTATATTATATAAATATTAATATATATATATATAAGTGAAAATCTTATATTTCAAAAAAATAATTTTTTTATTATTTAATAGAATATAATATTTTTTTTTATCTATTCCATCCAACCAAATCACATAATTTTTAATTTTATTTTTTCCATTCCTTTCATGGCAACGGGACATCTGCACTTACTTGAAAACAAGCCGTTAGTTCACAGAAGCGGTCGCATGCATATATATCCAATATATTCCAGAACCTCTGAATAGCAATCCAACGAAACCTGTGGATCACGGTTCCGCAACAATACTCTCGAAGCGTTCAAATACATCACCGAATTCTTAAAAACGTGTTTCTAATCCTATATTATTTTCTTCGTATTCGTTTACTATAAATGCGGATGCAGGGCCTTTCAATTTTCATTCTGTGCTAACTAGTCAGACACATCCTCTTATACGCCACAAATTTCTGTTTTTCCTATATCAATCTGCGAGCTCCGAATCTGTCTTTGAGAATGGCGGATGAGGTTGTTCTGTTGGGCATGTGGGCGAGTATGTTTGGGATGAGGGTGAGGATGGCATTGGCAGAGAAATGAATCAAATATGAGTACAAGGAACAGAATCTCTGTAACAAGAGCCCCCTGCTTCTCCAAATGAACCCGATTCACAAGAAAATCCCAGTTCTCATTCATAATGGAAAACCCATTTGTGAATCCCTCATAATTGTTCAATATAGAGATGAGGTTTGCCAGCACAAATCTCCGTTGCTTCCCTCTGATCCTTATCACAGAGCTCAAGCCAGGTTTTGGGCTGATTTTGTTGATAAGAAGGTAGATTCCAGTTTGTTTCTTGCTCTTCTAGTTGTTACTAATCACCATCTGTTTGTCATAAGTTCTTACAAGTCTTCACCTTTTTCCCATAGAGATATACCACTAAAACAAATAAGTTTTTAGCTAAATTGTTACAAATTAGAGAAATTATATCTTAACTTTTACTTGTGGAGTATGAGATCTTCGTACCTGAAAAAAAAGGGAGATAAACATGCAAATTTTGAATGTTTCTAATAAAAGCGGGACCAACATGATTTTAGATTTCACGTTATAAGTCTATCTTTTCCCTTAAGAAGTTCTTACTTGATGTCTTAGTCATTTATGTTAACCCCCGCTTTTGTGGTACTCTATCAGTCCAAGGCTTTGGTGGCTGATCTCACGCAAGAGAGAGAAGAGAAGGTTAAATCAACTATGATTTAAGTAGGGGAGTTGATAGAAAAAGTTATAGTCTTAGCTAAACTTAGATTAAATAGAAATAGAATTTTCATTATTTTTTTATTATACGATTTTAGCATCATCTTTTAAGAAAAAGATAGACAAAAAAAAATGTTTATTTGAAATCATTTCTCTTAATAATTGGTCAATAATAATTAAACTTTTAGATCTTTTTTTTTTTTGTAGTCATATCAATGATTTGTGTCTGATTTGTAAATAACAGAAACTTGAATGAATAATATCATATATTTTATGAGTATGCAAAATATAAATGGTTTAATACTAGTATAAATGTGGAAAATATGCAGGTCTATGATGTTGGGAAGGGGATATGAACCAAAAAGGGTGAAGAGCATGAGGTAGCAAAGAAGGAATTCATAGAGACCTTCAAGCAATTGGAGGATGCACTTGGAGACATGCCATTGTTTGGGGGTGACACATTTGGCTTTGTTGATATTGCATTGGTCTCTTTCTGTAGCTGGTTTTATGCTTTCTGAGTCATTTGGGAACTTCAAAATGGAGGCAGTGTGTCCTAAACTGATGTCATGGGTTCATAGATGCATTCAGAGAGAGACCGTGTACAAAATTATTTACATTGAGAGAGTGTTTGGTTGGGAAATTTCATTGAGTAGGTAATAGAAAAAAAAATCAATTCTATTATTGAGTGTTTGGTTTAAGTGTATTAGAATTTGTTACCATTATTTAAGTTTAATGAATTCTCTCCATTTGAAATCTTTTTTTCACTTACATTACCCTCTAGAATCAAAATAAAATCTCTCTCTCTCTCTCTCTTTCCTTCTTTTACCATTGTTTACCACCAGTTTTTGTCGTTGATCATAGCACGCTACCATCATTATCATTGATCACTGCTTACTATCATTTTAGACCATTGACCACCTCCCAACACTATTACTAATGTTGACTACTACCCGTTACCATAGACAATCATTGACCATTGCCCCTATCACTTTTTAGTGTTGACCACCACTCATTATCATTATCACCATTGACCACCATCTACTATTACCTATCAACTTTTACCATTGTTTATCACTATATACTGCTTTTGACCATCACTAACTACCACCGGTTACTACCACCTACCACTCTTGACCATTACCTATCACCATCTACTATCTTTAACTATCATCTGCCATTGTTCAGCACTATCCATCATTGTTGACTACCATGTATCCAAACAAGAAGAAAGAGAATTATAAATAATATGATTTCATTCCTTAGTTGAACTAAACGAATAAAAAAGTAACTATTACTATTACCTTCACTCCTCCTTATTTGATTCTATTCTCTTTTCATTTTCACAGGTTAAACTAAACACCCCTAAATATGCCTAAGTTTTATGCATTAAGTCAATTAGCATATGGACATATTGTTTCTTTTTTTATTATACATCAATGCATTATTTAGTGATATATTCCATTTTTAATTGATTTAGTACACACAACTTTAAGTGTACTAAACATAAACAAATCTTTCTCAAACTCATATTCCATTCTTTAATTATAGTTATCCTAATGTTGTTTTAAGCTATCAGTTATATACACAATCTCTTTTATGAATACTTATTTCAGAATTCTAATTCTCATTACATACAAACTTTGTCCGTCACCCTCTTTTAGAATAACCTCAACATAGTTAAAATTCATAGATAATCCATTTGTTAGTATTTCATAAATCAATTGCTCAAGTATTATTGAGTTGTAATAGTTTTGAGAGTAGGATGATGGTGATAACACAAATCTCTATATATGAGAATATTAGGGATATGAAATAGCTTTTGTTTATTTTGATAGAAAATGGAATTTCATGAAAAATAATTTTATTAAGAAAGTGCCTCCCTATTAAATGAATTGATTTTTTTTTATTGTTTGGATAATATAAAAGAAAATACTTTCTCTTATTTGATGCATAACGGTAAATTATTTTCTATCGACATACATATAAATTTTATTTTTAAAGTCAAGTTACTCAATAATCATTATTATTAGAATATTTTCATGACAAAAATTTACAAATTTGTATTAGTAAAAAATAAAAGAGTGTATTTTATACTAAAAACAACATTGGAGGAAGAATTTTAATTCTCCCTTTTTTATCTTCATCATTTCTTCATAAAATTTATTCACATTTAACTGATATTATCCAAAATTGTTAACCACCTTTGCTAACTTTCTAAATTATCTAAATACTTTCTCATCATAATTTTTAATGTAATTATTAAATATCAATGTTTGTATGGGGAGAGAGAGTATGTGTGTGAGTGGAGGAGGAAAGGAATGATAGAGAGGGAATGAAGGGGAAGAGAGGAAATAAAGAAAAAAAAAGATGAGAATGAGAGGGAGAGAGAAATGGAGGAGACACATAGTGAAAACCCTAATTTGGGGTGTTAGACATTTGGCTTTATTGATGTTGCTCACATCCCTTATTACTCTTGGTTTCATGTTTATGAGCCATTTGGCAACTTCAATATTGAGGCAGAGTGCCCTAAACTCATTACATGGGCTATAAATAGTGCATTCAAATGCAGAGTGTTTCCAAATCTTTTCTTGATGAAGAGGAGGTTTACAAGTTTGTTTTAGGTTTAAGGAAGAGATTTGGGTTGGACTAGAGTGCTGCTAAAGGATTATTATTTGTTCAAGTTAAATAAGGAAATTATTGTGTGATATGAATGTATGGAGTTAAGAAGTCTAGTTGACCTTTGTCTTCTTATGAGCTAGCTAAACATTTAGGTGTATGTGTAGAAAATATGTAAAGCTATATATGAGGAGGTTGTGACATTTTATCCAATAAATATTGGGACACTTCGATGTATCCCAATTTTATTATTTACTTTGCACTCTTGTATTAAGATATGACCTTATTGATAAATTTTTATTAAAATTATAATCGATTAAACTATGTATATAAGTATGAAAATTGTATGAGAATAATATAAGAGATTAGATAGATGAACTATTACTTAGATTTCCTAATTGATCCATAACAATAAAATATTTTGCTTGCTGATCCTGTATTGATCACAACCCTATGTACAGATCACGTTCATAAAAGTTAAGATGATTACATTACATATCTAATAACAAAAATTACTCCTCCTTTCTTACC
Organism: Saraca asoca; assembly: GCA_026873985.1. Classification (NCBI taxonomy): domain Eukaryota; kingdom Viridiplantae; phylum Streptophyta; class Magnoliopsida; order Fabales; family Fabaceae; genus Saraca; species Saraca asoca. The sequence continues at coordinate 4,557 of JANHAO010009961.1, forward strand.
ATAGCTTTCACAGAGATTTTAGGAAATAGTTTGCAGACAGATGGGGAGTATGCAATAGCATAAGATATTAGGAGTAAGAACCCAATAAAAATAAAACAAACAAGGTAGTGATCCAATCCATTAATTAAAAATCCCAATACCTCAATTTGGGCCTGCGTATCACTAATAAAGCCCAACCTTTATCATCACAAATGGGTTATTATACTTTAACACTCTTTATAATTTCTAAATTATTAGGTTCACAATGAGAAAAGATTTCTAATAATCTCTCACTTGGACAACATAATTTAGAAATTGTGGCCACTTTAATAAATGTCAAAGTAAGTTAAGGCAATATTACACATAGGTCTAAATTAAGATAGTAAGTATCCAATAATGTAGAACATTATATCCAAAAGGGATGTTAACATTATATGCATTGCACATCTACATGTTACTGACCAAAATTTAACATAAGATGTGCTTAACAAGATTTACATAATGATAAACATGATTATATTTAAATCTCCATGGTGGTCTTAGCATCCACTTAAGATGCCAAATGAGAATTAATGTTCTCAATACAATGGTGAGACAAGGTCTAAATGTCTCCAAAAATATGCCATAACTAAATAATGTGCATAGATAACAATATATGACAATATCATGGTTAAGGGCCTCAAGATGCTTTCAAAAATATTAAAATTAGCAATAAAATTCTTTAACCATATAGCTTTACGAGTAGTTTTATAATACGTAACATACTCTGCTTCTATAGTAGAGATTGTTGTAAGCTATTATTTAACACTTTCCATAACTTCTTTTGTCATCATAAAGATGTATCAGATATGGATTTGTGGTCATCTGGGCATCCAACAAAATTTAAGTTTAAGTAGTCTTTAATCATGAGATCTCCTAATCTCTTATAGGTCAACATGTTATCTTTTGTACCCTATAAGTACCTTATTACTCTTTTAGTAGTAGTCTAATATCTTTGACTAATATCACTCGCGTATCTCATGAGTACACTAACAACAAAAGCTATATTAGGATGTGTATACACCTAAGCATACATCAGGTTATATACGATGGACATACATGGGACACTCTTCATCTTCTATCTTTCTTCATCACTTTGAGGACATTGAGCCTATGAAAAGATCTCTGTTTTTGAATAGATACAGAAACATGAGAGTACATTATCATGTTGAACTTCTTTAATACTTTCTCAATGTATGACTACTAAAATAAACCAAGCACATGTCGAGATCTATCACAATGAATTTCTATACCAAAACAAAATTGGCACTCCTAAAATCTTTCATCTCAAAATGCATTGACAATATTTGTTTTGTCTCAGTCAATAGGTTTAGGTCATTACTTTGCAAGGAGAATGTCATTAACATATAGTACTAGGATCACAAAATTTCATGCACTCATCGTTATATAGATACATTGATCTATATTATTCCCCTTGAACCTAAAAGAAGTCACTATCTCATCAAACTTATGATACCACTGTCTAAACACTTGCTTTAAATCATATATGGCCTTTTTAAATTTATACACAAGGTGTTCTTTACCCCTTCTCTTAGAAACCATTTGACTATTTGATGTATATTGTCTTTGTTATATCATCATTCAGAAAGACTGTTTTGACATCCATCTAATGTAGCTCTAAGCCAAAATGAGCTGCCATCACCATAATAACTCAGAATGAGCCTTTAATTGATATTACTGAGAAGGTTTCTTTATAATCTATGCATTCCTTCTTAATGTAGCATTTTGCTACAAGTTTGACCTTGTACCTCTCAATTTCACCTTGAGCATCCCGCTTAGTCTTGAAGAGTTGTTTGCATTCAATTAGCTCACAACTAGCAAGCAATTCAAATATATCCCACACTTGATTTTTGTGCATTATTGCCAATTTATCCTTCATTGCACTAACCCATTCTATAGATTGGGACTAGACATGACTTGTGAAAACATAGTGGGATCATAATCATTATTAATGTCAAATTCATGATCCTGTAGGTAAACTAGATAATTATTAAAGATTACCAATCTACAAACTCTTCAAACTTTCTCAAATGAATTTCATTAACTATTTCTTACGGCTTTACATATTTTGCCATTGGTTGCATTGGATCAGCCTGTGGGATAATAGAAGATAACTCATTGATTTGTGGTGTTAATGGAACTACTACACTTTCTTGTTTGAAGGTCTTGATACATGGTACTTAACTCCTACAATCCAACTCATCCTCAAAATAAATGGCTTTGTTAGATCCAATAACTCTAGTTGAATGAGTTAGATAATAGAACTTGCTGCCTTAACCCACTATAATAGCCAACACAATACCTAAAAATGGTTTTTGAATTAAGTTTCTTTGTAGAAGGAATATATGATTTAACCTTGGCCTTACAACCCTAAACATGGAAATGCCTCAAGCAAGGCTTTCTCCTATAAATCAACCCATAAAGGGTTTTAGGCACCAACTTGCCTTAGAATTTGATTCAAAATATATGTAGTAGCCTTCAAGGCATCACCTCACAAGAACTTTGGCATAGATGAATGAGCCAACATGCATCTCACTATATCCAAGAGTGTCTAGTTTCTTCTTTCCACAATACCATTTTATTTTGGTGTCCTAAGCATGGTGTAACTGGCTTTAATCCTACATTCTTGTAGGTACTCAACAAAAGGACCTGAGTTTCTCCCAATCTCATCATACCTACCATAATACTCACCACCTCTATTAGAGTTTATGCATTTAATTTTCTTTCCTAGTTTGAGATCAACTGCAATATTGAATGACTTAAAAGCATCCAATAATTTTGATTTTTCATTAAACAACTCCATCCATCTAAACCTGAAATAATCATTGGTAAAGGTGATAAAGTATTTATAGCCACCCATAACACTAGGTGTAATGGGTCTACTGACGTTAATATGAATCCATTCCATGGTATCTTATTTTTTGCTTCTCTCCCCTTTTATAGCTTTAGTAGGGAGTTTTCCCTTGATGTAATCTATACATGTGTCAAATTTTGAGAAATCAAGAACATGTAAGACCTTTTCTTTTATGATTTTTTGCATCCTCTCTCTAAAAATGTGTCCTAAACATTTGTGCCACAACATTGAGGATTTCTCATTAGTCTAGCTTTTTTCATTCCAATTACCGTATTTATCAAGTGAGCAAAACTAAGATCCAAATTGATCTTGTACAATCCTTCACACAAAACACCAATACTAACCACACATGAATTGTAAAACAAATTAATTTTTCCATGGCCAAAATGACATAAATAACCATCATTATCCTTAAATACTATAGAAATCAAGTTCTTTCTTATGGAAGGTACATAAATAGTATTTTTGTATTCTAATGCATGTCTAGTAGATAAATATAATAAAACAACACCTATATGCTCCACATGAACTCTTTCACCATTTCCAAGTCATATAATCAACTCTGCCTTACTTGGCTTCCTCAGGTTTCTCAATGCCTTTCTTATTCTTCTTAATCCATTTCTTATATTTGAAGTAATCCACCTTCTTATGCATATATTTCTTATAAAACATGTAATTTCCTTTGAATTGAACTTTCTTAGGGTGTAGTGTTGTTCATTCTTTTCATCCTACTTCTTTTCATAAGTAAACTTCCCTTTATTATCCCTCTAGCATGCTCTTATTCCTCATTTTGAAGTTAAGCCATGGGAAACAAAGTTTACATTATAAATCTTTCCCTATCACATGTTCTTTTTTGCCTAACTGATAATAGAAATCAATTCATTGATTATCTATTCATCCTTCTAGGTACTGGAGGACATTTTTAGAACACCAAACTGACTTGGTAAAGATTCTAGTGCTCGTTAGATCAAGTGGCTATCACCTAGTTCAACCTTTATATTTTTTAACTTGTTGTGGTTATGAATCAGCTTCAAGATCTACTTTCCCACTCTACTAACACCATCATGCACAATCTTTTCAAGAAGTGATTGATATTAACCCCTTTTTTGCCTTGTCAAACTTGATGTATTTTCAGCAATAGACTCAAGAAAAACCTTAGCATTTTCATATTCAAAAATACTTTGTCTGATGATCTTGTCCATTATGAATTTCATTACCATCAAGCACATTTTGTTTGAGTGTGCATTTTTTCAAGCTTAGCCCTTTGTTCAGTATTAGAATTTGCATTAGTAGTGGGCTTTTCTTCCTTAAATACTAAATCAAGATTGGTGATCACTAGATAAAGCTTCAGAGAGTCGGTCGAGTCCTCATAATCCATTCCATTCAGTGCCTTAACAAAAGTCAATTGCATAGACTTGGAAGTTGAGGAAAATTTATTAACATGTCAATGCATGTAATCACTTTAATCATGCTTTTATCTTCCTCATAAACTTGAACTATATAATCATATATGTACAATATTATAATATAGGACCTACCACCGATAAGGCTTTTTAAAACCTTACAATATAATACAAGAATTAAATATTGCACTTCTAAAATCTAACCCCAATAGGATATTTAAGATTTTAAAAATATAATATTTAATCATACTTTCACATTATCTCCAACAAATTATATTAATAATATTATACTGATAGGGTATTTAAATATTATTAATATAACACTCTTCTTTAATCTAACTAAACTATTTAATAATTTTATTAACAAAATTTTATGTAATTCTGCTCACGATAGGCAAGCTCACAATTGCAAAAAATTTCATGACATAATGTGAATTAATTATTCCTATAAAATTTTATTTTAATAACAAAACATTCTAAAAATAATTTATTTACACTATAGTATAAAAAATTTTCAAAAAAATATATTGTAGCTCTTAATGTTGGATTCATATACAATAAATTTCAAACCTAGATAGTTTCAAATTAATACTTAAATAAAATGGGGCAAAAATTATTAAATTATTTTTAATTCAAAAAAATTCTAAAAAAATGCCCAAAAATTTTGCCTCAAAGAGTAGAAGCTGGTGGTGTAATCATCACCGCAAGATGAGCCATGCATGTCAGCATGTGGCTTTCATGTGCCTCCTTGTACGTGGACTTGTGTTGAATGGGTTAGAAGTTTTCTTCTTCACCTAGATGTGTTTTGCAAGCCTGTTTATGCAATATTCTAGTGCAATTCTTTTTTTTTTTTTTTTATGTTTCTAGCCAATATTTTGCACAATTATTGTGTGCGTTTTAATGCCCAAAAGATTCTAATCTTGACCCTTTAACCAATTTCAAATAATATGGATAAGATATGCACTTTCTAACCAGATTGTTACTAAAAAATAATGTATTCTATAGTTTTAGAGTTTTTTTTAATTAATAACCGTAATTGTAGTTCCATTTTCTTAAATTAATTTTGGGTTTTAATACATTTTAACATTTTAAATAGAAACCCCAAATTAATTACAATAAATTTAGACAAAAAATGTTCAATTTCGAATTAATGCAATTTTAATTTGGATTTCTCTAAATTGACTAAGGGTTTTATTACCCAATTAATTCTAGCTTGAACTCCAAACCAATTTAAAAAAAAAAGTGGAAAAAATATATCATTTTGAATCAATACCCTTGTTTAAAACTAAATTTTCAGTAACAAAATTTTAATAAAAAATACATTTATAGTTTAAATTTTATGAAACTGATTTGGGGCTTTCACTCATCTAAACATTATAAAACAATCACATCAACTAATTTGAACAATTGCACAAAATTTTGGCCAAATTTGATGAAAGATCAATCTACTACCTAATGGCCAAAATTTTGGAAATTCTATTCAAAATATGAAAATTTTCAGATTTGTTTAAATTTATATTATGCACCAATTTCATAATAATGTATACATTGCTATCCAGATTATACAGAAAAACTCATATAATAATATTGAAACATAAAAACATTAATTTGTCTATACATAGCTATGAAACAATTTAGGACTCATAGCATTCTCATATTTAGGAATAATACTATAAAAAATAGATCATCACAATATTGATCGAATAATGAATTTTATTATTTTGCATATAAATTAGCCATGTTTGTAGTTTATCAGACCTTGATACCAATTGATAAACTTTTATTAAAATTATGAGTGATGAAATTATGTAAACAATCATGAAAATTATATACGAATAATATAAAAGATTAAATATATTAATACCTAGATTTTCTAATTGATCTATAATAATAAAATATCTCACTTTCTAATCTTGTATTAATCACGATCCTACGTATAGATCACATTCACAAAAGTCAAGATGATTACACGTGCATATCAAATCATAGAAGTCACTCCTTATTTCTTACCCTACCTTTCACAGAGAACTTGGGAGATAGTCTGCAGATAGATAAGGAGTATGAAGTGGCATAAGGTATTAAGAGTAGGGATCTTGTAAAAATAAAATAAATCAAGTAGTGATCCAACCCATCCATGGAAAACTTCGATATCTCAATTTAGGCTTAAGTGCCACTAATAAAGCCTAACATTTATAATCATGCATGAGCTACTATACTTTAACTCTCTTTATAATTTCTGAATTATTAGGTCTACAATGAGAAAAGAATTCCAACACTTATCTTATAAAACTCTCTAAAAAGGACTTAAAACTGATCTCCTTTAAATTTTTTTTTAAGAAATATAGTTCAATAAAGTGCAATGTTATTAATTTAATCAATCCCATCTAAAAAAAAAAGAGGTTTTATTATTCTTGTTTTATGAGTTATATTTATTTTATTTTATGTTTTCATTAATAATAATGTTAACTACAAATGACTTGTCACTTCTCATGTTATAAAAGAATAATAATAATGGAAGACTTTAAAAGTATTTTTCTTAACACTAAACTTTACGAGAATGAAATATTAATATTTTCATATATAATCTTTGGCACTATATCCAATATGAATATTCCAATCATTAATATCTTTTTACCTCCATCAGTTAAATGGTTTCCTTATATCAATTTTACACTTTTCAATTCTTTAAAATTAAAAACCTAAACTTTTGTGTTTATAAATTTCACAAATTGATAAGTAGAAATAAAATTAACAAATAATTTTATATAATTGAATCGAAAAAAAAATGAGTTAGAATTAAAATATACCAACTTTTTTTGGTATGATAATAGTCATATGAAAATTTAAACTTAAAAGACTTATTGAGAATTACTTATATGGATGAGACAAAATTAAATTGACTCATACCTAGTACAAATGGGACTTTTTTTTTTTTTTTTGTTGGGAGAGGGGAAATAGGATAGGATAGGTTCAAACCCATTTTTCTAAGATAACACGACTTTAAGAGGACAACAAGTCTATAACTAACATTAAGAAAATGGGTTAGTTTGGCTCAACCTTCACTAGCCCGCACAAGTTGTTAGTCTAAATGGGTTGACCCAATTTATACTTGCATTTAAAAATGTTTCACTACAACAAATTTTACTATTTTGGATAGATTTTTTTATGAAAATGTCCATCGGAAAAATCTATTGAAAAGGTTAACCAAATTTGAAAAGGTCTTTAGTTGTTAACTACAAAAATTTGTTGGAAATCTTTTGTACAATAAAATCCATCTGAAAGTGGGCACAAATTTTAAAAAATTTTGTTTGCTTCTTTTGATAGATTTCATACAGATTTTAATGTACAAGATTTCTGATGGAAAAACTTGTCAAAAAATTAAAAAAACTTTAATAACCATTTGTACATATAATATCCTCCCCATTTCCCTCTTCTTCTCCTTCCTCCATCGCACTATAGCTCCATATTCCCTTCCTTGCTTGATTCTTACACTTTGAAGGTATTTTTAACAAATTTAAATTAATAAATTGTTATTACTACTTTGTTTTGTATTTTTACTTATTATTTTTGTTGAATTATTACGTTTTTTCATTACTTAATTGGCTTTTCTTATTTTGATGTATGTACTTTCGTGCTTTAGTTTGTCTAAGAGTTTATTTGCCCATTTTCTTACTTAGACATTAAAGTTTGTATATATATTTTTAATTATTAGTTGATTAATTATTGGCATATGATTATAGTAGAAGTTAATTTTTAATTATTAGTTATATTTTCTTGTATATTTGAATTAGGATTGACTAGTTGTATATTTTTAATTAGATTGATAAGTTATATATATATTTTTTGAATTAGATTGAGTAATATTAAATAGATAGATGATGTACTTAATAGTGTTGTTGATATTATTTTATGAATTATATATTTTGAGTTAGTACATATCTTTAAATTAGAAATTATAAATATTTTAATTTTGTTAATTTTTGAATTTATTATCTGTCTTGTTAATGTTAATTATTAATTTTGTTATTGCTTTGCATTTAGTGAATGGCACTATTGAAATTTTATGTTGCTAAAAATATGAATGTAATTACTGTTACAGAAACTTTACAAATTTTTTTTGCTGGGGTTAGGATGAAATGTTGACAATCTTTTCTATGTTTTTTACATGTTTGAAAATATGTAGTAAGAGAAAATATGTGTATAAATTAAGACATGTATGAAGACTTAACATATTTCAATGTAAATATTGAACCATATGTGGATATATAATAGACTTCTTCATAATGGATAAAGGATGAATTTTCTTAATAGGGTGAAAGAATTTTTTATTTTACAAAAACTAAGTCAATTTATTTACGTGATAGTCAAATAAGGTGTCTGTGCTTTAAACATAAATGTAGAAAAATTTTATGTCTTGATGAAATTAAGGCTAATTTGTATAGATTTGGATTTAAATATGATTACTAATGGTGAATTGATCATAGTAAGGAGAGACATATAAAAAAGGGAAAGTATTCAAGTGGTGTGACATGTGAAATTTGCTTGATGCAAGTAATAGATATGAAAATATAGTATTGGATGCTGGTTGACCAAATGTTGCAACTCACCCAGGAGCACAATATGGAAAAGCCTCCAAATAGGGATGCTCAGAACTTTTATGATATGTTAGAAGTTGTACATTGGCCATTCTGGACAAGTTGTAGTAACCATTCAGATTTGTTTTTAATAGTAAAGATGTTAAGTATAAAATTTGACTTCAACTTACCGCAGAAGTTCTTTGATTAGATTATATAACTTATGATTGAGACATACTCTTCTGATAATGTAGTTCCTTCTAATTTTAATGAAATAAAGAAGTTAGTGAAAAAGTTAGGATTAAGGGCATGAGTAAATAAATTGCTATATGAAAGGGCGCATGTTGCTGTACAAGGAGGCTATATTTGATAGAGAATGTAACATTTATGATTCGCCTTTGTATAAGAAATGAAGGATAAGCTGGAATAGTAAAGAAATTCCTTTCAAGAGAATCTATTATCTACCATTAATCCTGGGGTTGCAAAGGTTGTATACTTCAACGAAGTTAGCTCCTTATATGAGATGGTATTATAAGAAACACAGGGAGATAATCATTCTGCATCATCCTTCGAATGGAGAAGCTTAGAAACAATTTGACCAAAATTATTCAAATTTTGTAGTCAATCCTTGAAATGCAAGACTTAGGTTGTGCTATGATGGATTCACTCCATTCAATCATAACACTGCATTGTATTCATGTTGGCCAGTAACAATCAACCATTATAATTTGCCTTTTGATGTATGTATGATAACTCCATATATGTTCTTGATTTTGATTGTCCCAGGTCTAGAAAATTCAAAGAGTAAAAGTTATGTGTTCTTGCAGCCATTGATAGATGAATTACTCACTTTGTGGAATGATGGTGTTCCAATGTATGATATTTTATTGAAGCAAAACTTTCAAATGAAGGCTATAATAATGTGGACCATTAATGACTTTTTTGTATAAGGGATGTTATTTGGTTGGCAAACAGTTAGAAAATTAGCTTGTCCGATATGTATGGAATCCACAAAAGTATTCACTATAAAGCATGGGAGGAAGCAATTATGGTTTGATTGTTACAAATAGTTTCTACTATACAATCATCCTTACAAGAGAAACTAGAACAACTTCATCAAAAATAGAGTGGAAAGATTTGAACCACCTTTAAGATTTATTGGTTAACAAGTTTTTGGTTAGGTTTGCTTCATTCCAAAAGTCATAAAAACTTGGCCAATTAGGATGCTAAGATATGGAGTGGATCACCATTAGACTAAGAGAAGCATATTCTAAGACTCGTCATACTGGCAATCTAACTTACTCTGACACAATCTCAATGTCATGCACATAAAGAAAAATGTCTCTGATAATGTGTTTATTGTAGTGATGGATGTTAAAGGAAAACCAAAGACATGATTAAGGCGAGGTTGCATTTGACAAAATATTGCAGAAGAAAGGACTTAGAGCTTAAAAAGGTTACTAATGGAAAAATTTATAAACCTAAAGCTTCCTACACCTTGAGCATGGATGAGAGAAAGATAGTTTGTATGTAGGTCAAAGAGTCAAGGATGTTTGATGATTATGCCTCCAAATTGGATAAGTGTGTTGGTATAAGCAATGGTAAGATACTTGGTATGAAAAGTCATGATTATTATATTTTTATAGAATGGTTGCTTCCTGTTGCCTTTTATGGACTCCTAGATGCTATATGGAGGGCCATAACTGGATTGAGTCAATTCTTCAGGGAATTGTGCTCAAAGGTCCTACAAGAAAAGGAATTGAACTAAATAGAACAAAATATTCCCTTGATAATATGCAAGCTTGAACGAATCTTCCCACCAGAGTTTTTCGACTCAATAGAGTATTTGCCCATTCATTTGCCATTTGAAGTAAGGGTAGATGGCCTAGTGCAATATCGATGGATGTATCTATTTGAGAGATTTTTTAACCGGTTGAAGAAGAAAGTTGGCAATAAAGCTAAACCCCGAAAGAAGTGTTTGTGAAGCTTATTTGATTGAGGAGATAGCTCAGTTTTGTCAATATTGTTTTTACTCTAATGTGCAATGTCAAGGTATAAGAGTTAGTAAAAATAATGACTGGGGCGATAATGCAACCTTGGAGCTTATTGTTTCCATCTTCAATATTCCAATATGCTCCTCTGACTTTTGCTAATAGTTATATTTGGATAATTGAGAATTGAAATTAGCCACAATACACGTGCTTTTAAAATATGTAAAAGTGGAGCCATTTAAAGAATGAATATTTATGTAGTTATCTGAATAAATCATTTAATAAATTTAACTTTGATTAACTCAAATTTAGAATACTAATTACTTAAATTGTTATTCCCTGTAGTATGTTTGTTCATTGGTTGAAGAGTATGTATCCAAATATGCAAGATGGGGACATCAAAGTAATGATCAATACTCAATTTGCATCCTGGTTTCACTCTTTCATAAGTGTAAACAATAACTACTTGTCCAATGTGACATTGTTTACAGTTGTTTGATGAAAATTTGATGCAAAATTGTGTTATTCTTAGGTTCACAATCCCTTAAATGGTATGGTAAATTAATATTTTTTGGATTTAGCTTAGTGTCCTTTAAGGGTAGTTAAAATATTTCCAATGTATTTTGTTAATAAATATAAGTTTCACACATACCAATGGAGTCAAAGGAAATAAACAATTAATAATGGGGCATATGTGTAGGGCATAAGGAATGTCACAACAAGGGAAGATGACTTCTATGGCATTCTTGAAGATATTATATAGTTTGAGTATCTTGGATTCTCAATCAAAATGGTGGTATTTTTTTCATTGCGAGTGATTTAATCTTCTGTTAGGGCATGGTATGAGAATGCAACCTTAATACGACATAGTTAAAATCAAACATATAAGATGATATACCAAATATGATCTCTTCATCATTGCATAACAAGCAACACAAGTGTAATATACACTATACCTATGAACAAATAGAGATAAGTAAGGTTGATAGATTGTTATAAAAGCCAAGCCTTAGAGAATGGTCGAGGATAAGCATACAGTAAAACATGCTTACTAAGATGACCATATGTCATATGCACTTAAGGCTATTCTAGCAGACGATTCAATTGTGAACTTGCATGATGAATATGGTGGATACAAAAAAGTGGAGGGCGATGTAGATGAAGATGAAGAAGAGGATAAAGATGATGATAAAGAAGATACTAAGGAAGAATCCAATGAATGATACTACCATCAATGTGTAACATCTTAATTTTGTTTACTCATATCATTGTTAAATTACTTTATTCATTTAACATATATATGATTATTTTCTACTTATGTCATGTGTGAATATTTGCATATGATAGGCCGTAGGAATGGACAAGGTTGAGGATAGTGATCCAGGGACGAGGTTTTACCAAAATTCCCTTGGTAGCAGTTTATATGCGATGGTTGGTTAGAATGTGTTGACTGTCATTTCTCATTATTACACCTTCATGCCCACACCTGACCTCTTTTAAGCCAGATGGAGGCACTTGGACAGGCATTGACATTGATGCATCCGCCGCATTAGTAGCAACAGCAACCATTCCTAGATACAATAGGGACACCATCACAAATGGCACCACCATGTTTAGATGCAAAATCTACCTTGGGACATCCTACAATCCCTGGGTTACCCATGCTTGGTCCTGCGGAAAACATTATACCTTACAAGATGGGGTATGTATTCTTAATTATACCCGATATTCATTTTGACAAGAACTTAATTTTTTAATTTTTTGATTATGTTTTTTTTATTTGTTTAATTTTTACCTAGCCCACGAACTAGTAGGAACTATATACCATATCATCATAAGCAAGCATGAGAGTGTATGGCCTACATGAAAGAGTATTTTGGAGCCTGCTTAGATGATGCAATATGCGAAGTTTAGGATAAAGTTTATATGCATTGTTTTTAATTCAACTTTCCTTTTCTAACTATTCTATAACTATATGATGCTTTCTTCTTATTTAATTATAGAAGTATTGAAAGTGGAACCCTTCTTACAAGAAGGACATGTGGAAGAACTTCAACCACAAAGGTTCCACCAAAATGAAGGACACTATGGATGAGTTGTGTAAGAAAAAGCCCACTCAACTTGGCTGGATCAGGGACAAAGAGTGGGAGCAGCTTCTTAAGTACTGGGAAGACTCTAAATTCAAGTTCAAGTCCAAGTCTGAGCATAATAAGAGGAATAGGGTATGGAATGAAGTTAGACATGATTCCTCCCTACACATTGGTGGATCCATCTCCATAATAGAGCATCGATTACGCATACTAACATTATTTATACTCAATGTTATTTATCCCATTTATAATGTTATAGTCACATTCATACCACAATCTATACTGTCTATGAAAATTTTCTTGTTGTGTAGATAACTGAGACTAGGATCGAGCTGCCCACAAATAGCTTGTTCCACCACACTCACATCCGGAAGGATAGCCTGTTAGTCTCACTTATGTTGGAATTGTGCCCAAGACCTAATCGTTATGTAATAGATTGAACACTTATGTTTTGTGATTATTAACTTTGTTTAATAAATTGGCAAAT